>CAMPDV010001191.1:0-124455 GCA_946699065.1 Loxodes magnus
ATTATTATTATTATTATTATTATTATTATTATTATTATTATTATTATTATTATTATTATTATTATTATTATTATTATTATTATTATTATTATTATTATTATTATTATTATTATTATTATTATTATTATTATTATTATTATTATTATTATTATTATTATTATTATTATTATTATTATGATTATTATTATTATTATTATTATTATTATTATTATTATTATTATTATTATTATTATTATTATTATTATTATTATTATTATTATTATTATTATTATTATTATTATTATTATTATTATTATTATTATTATTATTATTATTATTATTATTATTATTATTATTATTATTATTATTATTTATTATTATTATTATTATTATATATTATTATTATTATTATTATTATTATTATTATTATTATTATTATTATTATTATTATTATTATTATTATTATTATTATTATTATTATTATTATTATTATTATTATTATTATTATTATTATTATTATTATTATTATTATTATTATTATATATTATTATTATTATTATTATTATTATTATTATTATTATTATTATTATTATTATTATTATTATTATTATTATTATTATTATTATTATTATTATTATTATTATTATTATTATTATTATTATTATTATTATTATTATTATTATTATTATTATTATTATTATTATTATTATTATTATTATTATTATTATTATTATTATTATTATTATTATTATTATTATTATTATTATTATTATTATTATTATTATTATTATTATTATTATTATTATTATTATTATTATTATTATTATTATTATTATTATTATTATTATTATTATTATTATTATTATTATTATTATTATTATTATTATTATTATTATTATTATTATTATTATTATTATTATTATTATTATTATTATTATTATTATTATTATTATTATTATTATTATTATTATTATTATTATTATTATTATTATTATTATTATTATTATTATTATTATTATTATTATTATTATTATTATTATTATTATTATTATTATTATTATTATTATTATTATTATTATTATTATTATTATTATTATTATTATTATTATTATTATTATTATTATTATTATTATTATTATTATTATTATTATTATTATTATTATTATTATTATTATTATTATTATTATTATTATTATTATTATTATTATTATTATTATTATTATTATTATTATTATTATTATTATTATTATTATTATTATTATTATTATTATTATTATTATTATTATTATTATTATTATTATTATTATTATTATTATTATTATTATTATTATTATTATTATTATTATTATTATTATTATTATTATTATTATTATTATATATTATTATTATTATTATTATTATTATTATTATTATTATTATTATTATTATTATTATTATTATTATTATTATTATTATTATTATTATTATTATTATTATTATTATTATTATTATTATTATTATTATTATTATTATTATTATTATTATTATTATTATTATTATTATTATTATTATTATTATTATTATTATTATTATTATTATTATTATTATTATTATTATTATTATTATTATTATTATTATTATTATTATTATTATTATTATTATTATTATTATTATTATTATTATTATTATTATTATTATTATTTATTATTATTATTATTATTATTATTATTATTATTATTATTATTATTATTATTATTATTATTATTATTATTATTATTATTATTATTATTATTATTATTATTATTATTATTATTATTATTATTATTATTATTATTATTATTATTATTATTATTATTATTATTATTATTATTATTATTATATTATTATTATTATTATTATTATTATTATTATTATTATTATTATTATTATTATTATTATTATTATTATTATTATTATTATTATTATTATTATTATTATTATTATTATTATTATTATTATTATTATTATTATTATTATTATTATTATTATTATTATTATTATTATTATTATTATTATTATTATTATTATTATTATTATTATTATTATTATTATTATTATATTATTATTATTATTATTATTTATTATTATTATTATTATTATTATTATTTATTATTATTATTATTATTATTATTATTATTATTATTATTATTATTATTATTATTATTATTATTATTATTATTATTATTATTATTATTATTATTATTATTATTATTATTATTATTATTATTATTATTATTATTATTATTATTATTATTATTATTATTATTATATTATTATTATTATTATTATTTATTATTATTATTATTATTATTATTATTATTATTATTATTATTATTATTATTATTATTATTATTATTATTATTATTATTATTATTATATATTATTATTATTATTATTATTATTATTATTATTATTTATTATTATTATTATTTATTATTATTATTATTATTATTATTATTATTATTATTATTATTATTATTATTATTATTATTATTATTATGATTATTATTATTATTATTATTATTATTATTATGATTATTATTACGGCTACCACGAAGGATTCTCTTAATTTCTTGTTCATAGTTTCTATTTTTATATGCATTACTCAGTTATCCAAAATTTGTTTAAGTTTCTTCGGGTCTTTTATTCTTCATTGTACTTGAATTATCTTAATTTCTTACAATGTCTTAGTAAGCGATACCAAGATTAACGGTACCAACAATTTTTATATCGTTTTTCTAATTTCTATTTTAAATAAAATTTTTTCTCCAGCATCTCAATTCTTTTGCTTATGTTTGCATCATTTTTTTTCTTAATTTTACTTTTCTTAAAGTTGTATTTTGTGCTAATCTTCTTCTATGATCATTCTTTGTGATTAAGTGAAGTTAGTTTACTACATTTCATAAAGTTAATTTTCTGTTACTACTGGGTTTTTAATCAGTTAATTTTTGAGAATTAGCAGTTCGTTATTTTAGTCTTATATGTATTTCATTATCTCACGGATTTTTCTCCTTGATTAAAAGATATCTCTTCATATTTTGCAATTTTTGCTTTCATTTTTTCGATTTCGCTTTGGAGTAAATTGTTATTTTTGGTTTCAGGGTTTTATTGTTCATTCGGACCAACCATTACTTTTCCCTCTGAAGACGAGCTAGATTCTCTATCCTTTCTTTGCTTTTTAGCTCCTCGTTCGTCACTTGTTTTCTTATTTTTCTTTGTTATTTCTTAGAAAGACGAATGTTCTTCTCCATTTTTTCGTTATAAAATATATTTATTTAGATTACAGTATAAACAATTTTTTGCTTATTTTTCCTGATATTTTTCTAATTCTATTTTCTTTTGCAAACTTATTTAATTCTTTTTATCTTGCTTCATTACTTGATCAATTAATTTGCATTTGTCGTTATCTATAACACTTTATTTTTTATAGCTATGTTGCATTGCTAATAAACTACAAGTTTATTGTTAGGTTATTTTAGACTAGCTGATGACGAAGTTTTAATAAATATTTATTTTGATTGCCAATCATATGAATTTGTTTTCTGATACTTTCTCTTAATTGAAAATTTTTTATTAATATTTTTTAATTAATTTTTATTTTTTAGTTTATCTTAAAAATATTTATTACTTTCATTCTTAGATTTATTTATCTCTACAAATACAATCATATTTTTTTATTTATAAATAATTTGAATCTTGATATTGATATTATTTTCTCCATTTCATTTATTGAACTTTTAGTTTTAAATTGCCTTTTAGAGATAAATAGATTTTTTTTAATCAAAATAGCAAATAGAAAGCTAGTAAAAAAAAGTAAATTTTTAGAAAATGCAAAAATGATCTCTATTATAAGTTAAATTAATTATCATAAAAAAACAAAAAGTTATTAATGCTTCTTTGCATAAAATATAAGCACATGTGTAAATTATAAAAAAAGGAAAAAAGCAAGAAAAAATTAGAGATATAATAAAATTACAAAATTTAACATTCAGAAAACGAATTTCGATTTAATTATTAACATAAGTGCATACAATAATTATAAGGAAAAAATGAATTGATTTTTAATTTCATTTACAATTTAGTAAAAATTACATAAAATTTCATAGAAAATTTAAATAAAAGTATAGAAAAATAATTTGAAAAATATATAAAAATTTATCAACTCTTATGTACATTATTCTATCATTTATTATTTAAATTTTTTAAATAGTTTATAAATAATCCTAATTTTTATGCTTTTATTTTTAGCTAATTAATTTTTCCTTATTTTATTTAGATTTCAACCATTTTGTCATTTTTTAAAATTTTAATTTTAATTGAGTTTTTAGATTATTTAAAATTATATACTTTTAAGAATTTAATATAAATATCTTATCTTTTATCTGCATTATTTTTTATTTATTTATAATTTTTTTATTTTATAATTTTTAATAATATAGTTTTATATCTTTTTAATTCTCTTTAAAAATACCAGAAAAAGTAAGACATTAATCATAATTCGGTAATAGAATTAGGATAAGGAACATTTTAAGTTAAGTAACGTTCATGAAAATTCAGTCTTCAGTATCAATAAAGTTTCCTTCTGATACGTAAAGTATATTTTATATAGACAGGTATATATGAAAATGTGTCTTCTACATAATTAGATTACTGACTCCTACTCAGTTTCAGATAATATTTATGGAAAAGTTACTAATATAGAGCTTGAACAACAAAGGAGGGAAGTTTTGAATTAACTTGATATTTACAATATTAAAGGGAAAGGAACCATTAGGTCTAATTATACTCAACAAATAAAAAATAATGACGGGAAAAGAAGATTCCTGATAAAGTTGGATGATAAGATATTAATATATATTTTATCCTTAGTTTCTCAACTGGGTTATTCACATGTTTATTGTCTTATATTAAGACACTATAAAGAACTAGAGCGCACGTTTGAGAGGTTGAGAAATACGAGCTCATACTGTACAGCGATGTCGTCCATATCAATTAACTGTACAATTGATTGAACTGCCTACTTATATAGGCTTTTTGAAGATTTTCTTTTGTACAAACTCGTTCTTTCCCACATCTTTTTTTCGACCCAGCTCCACATTTTAGTATATGTTGATTTATTGAGTGTTTTCTCTTTAAAAGAAAGAGCTTTTGGCTATAATCGAACATAAGTGAATTTTAAATGTAATTAGTGTAAATAAGTAAAATTGTCTTTTATTACACTGGCATAAGAATAGTAGATTTGGTAGAAATTATCAAATCGAAAGGAAATTAGTATAATTAACCCATCCAATAGTAAATCATACGTCAAATCAGGAAAATAAAAGTTTCTTTAAAATATTCTCTTATCCGGAGTAACAATGAATCTCCCGGATTTCCTAGTTTAAAATCAGTTCAACTATAAGTTTCTCTCTGTATTTGATTAGCTATTTTTCCATATTTTTTCATCGCTTTTTATTCATTCTTCATTTTTTTCTCTTGCATTTTGATCTTTGCTTAATTTTTTCTTGCTTCATAAAGTCTAGTTTGGTTTATTTTTTCATTAATAATAGATTTTGATCAAACTCTTACATCTTAGCTTCATACTACTCTTTGGAAATATTTATAGATATATACTATTTAATTCCGTAGCAAGAAAGTTGATGTCATATTGGATTTGATCAAATTCTTTTTCCATTTCTAAATATTTGAATAATCATTTTTTACGCCTTTTTCTATTTCAATGATTTTTCTTTTGCTTAATCATTCCAGTCGTCGTTTGTAGTGGATTTTCTTACTATGTCCTTCCTTCTTTTCGCTTTTTCAGAAATATTTTAGTTTAAGTTGTCGAAAGATATTAATTTTTTTCTTTCTGTTTTGGAAGAATAGCTGAAAAAGTTGCTTGGGTAATTTATTTTATTTTATTTTATTTTTCCTTTTTAGTATAATTAAAAAGATGGGCCTTGTTAAAGATAAGAAGTATTTTGAATAAGAGATATTTTTGGTTTTCTCTCCTGGTATGAGCAGGTGAAAAACCCATCTAAAAATAGGTCATTTTACTTATAAATAGTAGTTAAACATTAACTATTCCTTTATCCTAATAAATAAATTTTTATACCTTTTAATATAATTTAAATTCTATATTATTTTTAATTTTAATTTTATTCATTCACTTAAAATTATAATAAATATTAAAAAATAATTGCTGATTAAGTAGTGCCTCTTATCATATCAATTAAAGAATCTCAAGTTCATTTTTTCTTATACCTAAATTGACATATTTCAGAGATTTTAAGATACCATTTAGATTTTTTTCATCTTCTTGCAATGAAAATTTATAAAGAAATTGCTTCAAATTTTTATCTCACTATTTGAGATTTTGTCCTTATTTTTGGTAAAATATAATTCTTATACAACATCGTTCAATATTATTTACACTAGCCAAAATTAAATTTTTTTTAAAGTTTTTTAATTAAATTAAATTAAATTAAATTAAAATTTATTTAATATCATTTTTTTAAAGTCATTCATACTGATTTTCCTCTACATTTTTATTTTTTCCTTAAACTTAAATTTAGTTTAGTAGATTTTTATCTATACATTGATAAGATTTATATTTTTAGTGTCATTTTTTTCTTTATTTACTTAATTTCCAAAATTTTAAAAGTTTTTTGATTATTATTTTTAAAATTGCTTTGTCTAATCTTTAATATACTATGCTCTAATTAAAATCCATTTATTAGAACTAATACATTTTCATTTATTATTTATAAGTAAGTAATTTTAGACAAATTTTTATTATTATTGGATGTTAAGATTTAGATTTTCATTATTTATATTTTTCACCAAGGTTTAAATAAAATTTGCATTAGATTTATTTACTTTTCTAATTAAAAAAGTATTACTTTAGTATAAGCTCCTTTATTTTTTGCTTTCTTAAAATTCTCACTTATAAAAATTTACTTAAAAGAAAATAAAATTAAGTTCTTTGAACAAAAAGTAAGAATTTTTTATCTAAATAGTTTACTTCTATTATATTACTTGCTTTACTGTTTTAAAGATAAATTAATATTATAAAGCAATGAAAAATTTATTTCATGGAAATATTTTATTTAAGCATTAATAAAAAATTATTTTAATCTAATATCTCTTTAAATAAAATTAAAAATTTCTCCATAAAATACTTTTTTAGAATTTGATAAATGTATATAATTAGAAATAGTATTAATCACATTTTACTTTTTATTATTTAAAATCTATATTTTCATTAATTCAAATTAAGCAAAAAGTAAAATCTAATAGAAATTTAAATTAACGCTTTTAAATAAAGAAAATCTAAATCCTTCTATAATATTTATTCTTTTAAATATCTTATTAAATAAAAAATGGAAAACAAACATCTTTCTTTAATTATAAGGAAAACATAATCACTAATTTTCTCGAAAATAGAAAGCTTCACTTAAAGCAGAAAAAATTGAAAGAAAAATTGAAAAAATAATGGAAAGACCTACATTAAATTTAGGGTTTTAGAACCTTTTACTAGATAATATTAATTCAGATTAAGAAACATTTAGAATTAACTTTAGAAAAAATTAAAGAAATAAAAAAATTGCTATACAAAATACCACTTAAGATGCTCTGTAAACAAAAAATGAAATCGACGAAATAATAAAAAACTCAAATAATATAACAAATAGTATAAAACAAAAATTTTATAACAATTGTAAAAGATAGATTAACCATTTTTAATAATAATAATAATGAACTTAAAATTTAAAAATTTTGCAATTTCTGGGATCTCGACCAGATTCTTGCTGCCCTTTTTAAATGTGGATGGATACCACAATCAAGTTTTTTACGTGGGAGGTAAGCACTAAAAATCTTCCGAATTTCCAGCAAATATTTTTCTTTTGCAGGCTCCGGTTTCAGAAATTCATAGCTTATTAAGAGTCTTTCACGTTCTTATTTGTTCTTTTATTTATATTTATTTCCAGCAAACACAATGTTTTAGCAAATGACGATTTTACTTGCAAAACCAACATTGTTTAGTTTATCTTTTCTAATTAATTTTATAAATACTTTTTTTTTCTAGTTAATCAATTCTTTTTATTAGATTCAAATCGATATTTTCATTGTTCTGTTTTTCTTGAGAATTTGTTTGAGTACAATCTTTTTCTATAATCATTTCTTGGTTTTGTTTAAGATTCGTTTAAGACTGCAAGTATAATTGCTATTCCGCGACTAAATTGTTCTAGATTAACCAACGTCTAATTATAAGCAATTCATTATTTTGATTTTCTATAAAATTCATTAATTCTCTTATTTTTCTCCTTGATTATAAATTGTTTGTTGATACCCTTAGATTGTCATTTTAATTTAATCGAGCTATAGAAAGAGTTCTAATTTCTTTTCAGGCTCATTTGGATTCTTTTGAATTGTTCCGATCATAGTTTTTCCTTCTGATGAGGAACTTGATTTCTCTTCTAGTTGTTGTTGTTTCATAAATGTTTCATTACCTTCCTTTTTGCGTTTCTTATTTATTTTTTGGAAAGGCGAATAGATTATTCTATTTTTTTAGCTAATTATTAAGCATTTTTATTAATGGTTAAAAGATTAATCTAAGATTAATTAAAATATATTTTAGATTTAGATGTCATGAATCTTTTAAATCTTTAAAATTAAAACTTAAATTCATAGGATATATTAGATTTAAAAATAATGAATCCTCAGTATTCAAGTTAGATTTAATCAAATTTTTTATAATAGAAAATAATAAAAAAATAGTAAGAGCAAATATTTAATTAATTTAATTTAAATAAAAACTAAACTTTTACTTAATTCAATAAGATTAATAACTAAACAAAGAAATATTAACTGAAATTCATTAAATTAACTAATAATTCAAACAGAATAGTTTAGAAGTAATATATCTGTTTAAACTAATTTACTTTATGATCAAATATTTACCTTAAAAGACTTAAATTTTCTTGAGGAATAAACATTTTATAAAATTAGTAAAGAATAGATTTGATCTTGTTGTAAATATAGTAATAGTTATAGATTTAAGAAATAAATTTTTAAAAATAAGTTAAAAATTGAGCTTAATGTAGCTTTTAGCAAAATATCATTATATTAATTGTATATCTAATCATAAGATGTTTAGTGTTATGAATTAAAAAATAAACTTTTAGAATTTTTAAACAAGATTAGGAAGAATAATTTAAACAGAAAAACCAATTAATCTATGTATATTAGATAGAGATATAATAGCATAAAAATGATATTGAGAACTTATTCATTTAAAAAGGAAATTGATTTAAAATATAGTTTAATTCTATATCAACTAATTAAGAAATTATTTCAAATAATATACTGATAACCAAACTCAAACTCTTTAAAAAGTGCATATAAAATTATAATAAAATGATTAATAAATATAAATTGATCAGAATAATAAGAAAATGTGAGAAAATTATAGTTAAACTATTGCAAATTAATAATTTAACAAATAGATTTAAACATCAAAAAAGATTGTGTATAATAGTAAAGCAATGACTAATATATCGGAATAGCTAATAAATCATTTTTTTAGGAATTATAATAATTGAAGTAAAATAACTTGTAATAATAATAGGTTTATAATACTTTGAATGCTAAATATATTTAACTAATTAAGGAATATGACTATTAGAATGAACTAAAGTTAAATATCTATGCTGAATTATAAGAGCTTTAAAAAATGGGATGTAATCTTAGACTTAGTAATTTTAAAAAGTATTAAAATAAAATATCACAACACAAAACCACTAATTTTAATGAATTATTGGGAGAGAACTCAAATTTAACTTTAGATACTCCTAATTTTATAGCAAAAAATGATTAATCTCCACATATAGATTACTAATCAGTAGATTTAATAAAATTTGGTAAGAGAAATTGGAGAGACGCTCATTTAAACTAAGAGAAACTAAATCTTAAATATCTTAATCTATTATTTATTTTGATATTTAGGAGTTATAAAAAGATATAACTTTTTAAATGGAAAATTTGCTTAATTTTTAAGATCAAAAAAGTGATATAATTAAAAACTCTTTACTACTATTAAAATAGATTTGCTACTTATCTGTGATGGAGTTTCAATTCCTATATAAATAGACAAAAGTCTACTTAATAGCATGTTGCCTTAACTTTACAATTATAATTTGATACAGAAATTTAATATTTTAGGCACCAAAATTACTACAGACTTAATAAGCAATAATTAAAAGTTCCTTTTGCATCTATGGCCCAGGTCTTAAAGGTGAAGCTAAATTGAACTAATTAAAACTAGGTCATTGTAATATGAATTAAATTTAGACAAAATAATTAAGTATTTAATAATTTACTAAACGATAAGAAATTTATATATTTTCTATTAATGAAACTTGATAGCATTAAAACTTTATTCCTATTTAGATTTGTGGATGTAGAACTTATTTAAAAAACTGTAAAGAGCTGGTAGTGCTTATTTTATTATTAAAGAAGAACTTGATTCGAAATGAATAGAATTGGATTTTGGTGAATAAAATAATATTTTCTACTGCTAAAAGTGAATAGCATATATTTTGCTACATGCTATATGTTATATGCCAACAGATGAAAAATCTTTAACAAAAAAAGATTAATCCTACTCAAATCTAGAATTAATACTTACAAAAGTTGGAAATCAAACAATTATGCTAACAAGTGATTTCAATGTTATTTTACATGGAAATGATAGCCTTAATTAATAAAAAAACACTTTTGACAATGCTTAAAGACCGCTAAAATTAATTGAAGATTATAATATGTAAATACTAAAGATTAAAATTAGAATATTTCTAAAAATCGTGCTAATAATAAAATAATTTGCAATGATTATGTTATAATCAATTATTATATTAGCATTAACTAGATTTCTGAATTCAAAGTTATATAATGCAGTGGAATTGATACAGATCATTTTCCGATATCACTTAATTTACATATCTAAAATATTAGCAATAGTATTCCGATACTTGCTCTCAGAGATGATTTATAGATTAGTAAACTCTAAAATTTAGAAGTAAAATCTGATTACAAAGCTCAATTTGATGGATGTCAATAATTTTTTACGTGAATAATGAAAATGATATAGATGAACAATAAAACTAAATTAAGCATATTTTAATATATAAAGTAGGTATTGTTCTAGGATAAGTTCGTTTAAATAATAATTAAAAAATTACCACCAAGTTTAACTTAAAGTTTTAATGTTGCGAAATAAACATAAAAAGCTTATTGATAGGCCTTAGAATATTAAGAAAAACAAATAAAATAATAATAAAATTATTTTAAGAAAAAATTAAATACATCATAGATATAAAAGAAATTACTGGTAATTCAAATAAAATAAGCTATAAATAATAGAGAAGAAATTAACAAAACTCCACCTAAAATTTTTAAATAAACAAGAAAAATTTTAAATCCAAAGAAGCTCAACAACATTTATTTAGATTCGGAAAGATTTAATTTTATAAACACAAGGACACTATTAGGAAGAATTAAAAGCCCGCAAATTAAATTTAAATTTTAAACTAAAAGAGTTTTTGATATCTATAACTGCAAGAATTGGTTCCTTCAATTATAGACATTATTAAATGTTTTTAATATTTTTAATATTTTTAATTATAATATTGATCTCATAAATTTTTAATTACTCTTGTTATAATATTATCTTTTATTTCTTCCTTTTTTGCTTTTTCCATCTAATAATTCTAACCTTCTTGACATAAATTTCTTGTGAAATATTTTTATTTATAAATCTATTATCCCAAATAAGACTTCGAAAAGGAGTTTATAATTCCTTAGTCATATAATATAAGGCGTCTTAATTCATGATTCCCAATATTTAGGATAGTAAATCTCTTATATTAGACGAGTATATACATTTAAAAATGTGCTCGAATTTATCATATTCTCCATATATTCAGTAGGGATTATCAATAGGATAATGAAGATCTAAGAGATCTTTTCTAAAATTATAGGATTTGGTTCTAATTTTATATATACTGATAATTTCTTTTCTAAATTATTTGTTTAATTTCGTATTAAGGCTAGAGAAAACAACGCAGACTATTCTTTTATGAAGAATTTATTATGCGATCGAAGGTAAACTATATAAAAATTCATTTAAAGCACGAAATTTCTATAAATAAAATTAGACACAAGCAAAAACATATGAAAAATTACCACTTGAAGAGTAATCGGACTAAATAGTGATATCATTAAAGACAAAGAAGAGCAAGAAAAATAATAAGCTATCAAGTAAATCCTTCAAGAATTAATAATTCCTGAAAAAAGAAAAATATTTTAAATTCCTTGATATTAATTTTAGAGTGTTTAAATGATTGATATATAAAAGTACTATAATCAATTATTGATTTTGATATTTTTATCTAGTTAAAAAGTTATTTGGACTTAATAATTAAAAAAATAATTGCTTAATGAACTATTTATTAAAATTGTTACTTTTACAACATATTTATTCATCAAAACTAAAAAAAAACTATAAATTAAAATAATAAATTGATTAAAAACAGTAAGTCTATTATAAAAGAATTGTCATTTCTTGAAATTATTATTTTCTTCTTATATATTCAAATATCTTTAAGCTAAAGCTATAGAATATTTAACCTAATCTTATCAGTTTTTTTTAAATAAATTATCTTTTATTATCTTTTTTATTTAAATTAGTAGTTTTTTCACTAAATACCATTCTAAAATATAAAAGGGACATCTCTTCTTGGTCTTATATATTTTACCTATTTTTGAGCTCCATAAAGATTATTTTAATTGGAATCGTTTAGTTAACTTATTAGAATTTATGTTTTTGTGCCTATTATTAATGAGCCATCTAATTTTTATCATTTTTATCAATCTTTATCTTCTTAGTTCATTTAATAGTTTCTTTTTATTTTAATGAATTACTAACATAAATCGTTGTCTATTTCTTCTAAAGAAAAGCTAGATAAAATCATTTTATATTCAAATTTGTAAATTTGCTTTTGAGTATGTAAAACGTCATTATATAAATAATTTAAATAGTTAGAACAATCCTCTAAATGAGATTAACTTAAACTCTCATACAAACAAGTAACGACGAACTGAGCGAGAAACTGGATAGAAGCCAAGAAGAAAGAACTAAAGTCATCAAGTAACACTAGGAGAAAGACGCCGGATGATGGTCTCTTGGGACATAATTTCAGCCATATCCTATTAGAAGACAGGATTTTCAAGGAAGTGATAGCACTGGAATAGCCAAAATGAGAAATATTTACAAATTTAAAAACTTAATTTAAAGAACTGCTCACTAATTAAAAAAAAGATGTTAGGATTCTTCGCGGTTCCAAAAAGGCAGGAGTTAACGACACCTAGAAAGGCAAGGACTAGAAAAAAGGTAGCAAAAAGATCACCCACCAGAATGAGTCTCCCACCTCTGAAGAATAGTCTAAGAGATAGGTTAAAAATATAATTCGATCGGAAGTCTCAAATCTCACCACATAAATAAGTTACAATTCATTGATTAAAGTGGTACTGGACCTCCAGGAAGAGGTCAAATGTTGAAGAAAAACAGTAAGAAGTTAATGGAAAAACTTGGATTTGTAGAGGAAATAGAAGCGAGGCTCATTACCTAAGAAAGAGAACTTATCGCATTTTGAAATATTTCACAAGACCAGAACAATTAATTATAACACTAACAATAGAAGCAGAAAGAACTAGTCAACAAAATAGAAAAATAGAAAAATAGAAGAAAATCAGCAAAAATTGATGGGTTAAATGGACCTGAAAGAATAAGAAAATAACTCAATGAAAATTAAAGGGTAAATGAACTAAGATTTAAGCCGATATGAGAATCAAAAAGATTCAATTATTGTGATTCTCGAACACATTTATGGAAAGGATGCTAGAAATTTCAAAATTTTAAATAAGAATACTGAAACTACTAGAAGAGGTTGAAGAATAGAAAGAAGATACAACAACTAAAACTAAAAAGAGAAAGATTATATTGCAATAAATTTGAAAAAATATACAAGATAAAAGATCCAATTATTATCTAGGCGAATGGATACCTCAGTTACAGTATACATAGCAAGGAGAAGAGTTGTAGAAGCTTTTAAATTTTTATATTTAGCCTCTAGAGCAATCTAGAGGTTAGTGGGAAAGAAGTTGAAATACCTCCAAGAACGTAAACATTTGATTTCGTATTTTTATTTATAAAGGACTGTGCACCAACGAGGTTTTAGGCGCTATATAATCCAATTTATTTATTTCAAAATCTATAAAGAGTACGTTTATTTTATTGTAATTTTCTTAATAAAACTTATCATAAAAATTTATAAAAAACTACATAAATTTAATCTATACTAAAATTATCTTTTTCTTTCCTTAAAAAATTAGTAAATAAAACTATAATTTACCAAAAAAAAACTTGCAAATTATAAGTTAGAAATTCAATAATTTTTTTTCCAAAATTTAAAACTGGCTAAAACTATTAAAAAGCATTAAAAGCTAAAAAGAAAATTATAAGATGTAACTTTATATTAATTTTATCTAAATCTTAAAATTTTTTCTATCTAGAAATAAAAAAATGATTTTCTTTTTTTCTACGCAAACATAATCAAAAATAATCGAAATAACTAGTACTTAAATTAGTTAATTAAATATCAAAAAAACACTATTGCTTATATAAAATAACTTTTATATTTAAAGATATAAACATCTGTTATTTGAGTTAAATAATAAAAAATTATCAAAGAAATTTATAAAAAGTTGCTATTTTTATCACCAAAAATTTTAAATAAAATACTTTATTTTATTTAAAAAATACGAGATAAAATAAAAATATTTAAAATTTAAAAAGAATTTTAATTAAACTTTTATTTTTTACTTTATTCGTCTTAAAAATTTAGTCAAATTCTTTTATCCTTTAAAGATTGACTCCACTTAATCTCATTTATAATATCAAGCTTTTATTTGTTTTTTGAATCATATCGAGAACTGGAATAATTAGACACAGAAATTAAAATAAGAACAAAAATAACTAATCAATAAATCAGAAGAAATAATAGAAATTAAAAAAAGCTGCAAAAATAAATTAATTAGAAAGAACGGAAAGAAAAAGGAAGATAAAAGAGGAAGTTAGTATATAAACTAAAATCCAAAAAGAATAACTAAGAAACAATATTACTGGAATTACAAAAACTTCTATTATATTTTTGCAAGTAATTCATTAACCTAAAATTAAAATACTGGAAATGGCAAAGGTAGAAGCAAGAAGAAGATAGATATATCAGTAAATGAAAATAAGGAGATAAACATTTTTTATTATGCTTTTCTAGGATAAATTTATAAAATAAAAGAAGATAAATACCGACAGAGGAATGAAACTAAAAATTAATGTATATTATATAAAACTTTTCAATTAAAACTTAATATTATGTAAAAATATTTATATCTTAAATTTTAATACATTAAAAATATCAAAATTAATTCATTTATATAAAAACTGATATGACTAAAGAAAAATCATAAAATGAAGTTTAAAATTAAAGAATAATTACTTTTTAATAAATTAAATAAAAATTAAATATTATAAATATTTAGATAACTAAATATTTTAAAATTTTACTATAAAAAAGTCATTAAAATTGCTTAAAATAGGTTAGTTTTTATTAAAATATATTCTAAAAAAATTTAAAAAGAAAAGAAACTAAAGCATGAAGAAAAATGTAAAATTTTAACAAAGATTCAATTTAAAAGAAATTTTATTAATTAACTTTAAAATAATATTTTTTATTGTTTGTCAAGTGTTTAAAACATAATTAGATTGTCCAGTTTTAAAATTGTTATTTCCTTAATCCAATAAATTTTCTATTTATTGAAATAAATGTTTTAGAAATAAAAAATTGTCTTTTCTACTTCTTTAACGTAATAAATTCTTTCACACCTGGCATCAACCAATATAATTTTTCATTCATTTGAAATAACTATGACATAAAGGAACTAAATTATATAAAATTGCTTCTATAAATTTCTACATTGCACAAAATATAATTTATATCATTGATTAAAGAATATTTTCTTTGTATATAGTTTTAAAAATCCTAATTTTAATTAATCAGTTATTATTTTTCCTAAAGCAAAATCCTTTATAATATTTAATAATATCTTTGAATAATAGCTTTAATCTTTAAACCAAAGAATAACCTATAAAAAATATTAATACTATGCTAACTTACTTCAGTACGATTTTTCTTTATATTTTCAATCAATAAGAGTTAGTTTAATTTTATATGTTTTTATTACTTATAAAATAATAAGGTAAGATAAGATAATTTATTACTGCAACGTAACTTTTATTTGGTTTGTCACGCATTAATTTATAAAAAAGTTAAAAAATAATTGTAAGACTCATTAAAATCGTTCATTTCTTCTCTAGGTTCGTATCTTTTTATTGCATATATATGGCTGCTTATCTGACCTTCTTTTTACGGCTGGTATCTTACTCCAATTTCAGTTCTTACCAAGCAATTGTTTGATTCTTCTTCTTTGAGTATCTACAATTTATTCGATAATTTTTCTCCACCAATTATTTTTCTTTTATATAATTCACCTTTAGATGTACACCAAACTTTGGTTACATTTTTTCAGAAATTTTTATTTTCGTACTTTTGAAATTTACGGTATCTCAAACAATTCTTTTTTATGATCCCTATTTTCTTCAGATTCAGCACATAATTGGTCTTCTTTTATTTCTTGATTAATTATCTGTTATTTTTCTGCTTGAAAAATATTTAAATTTGACTATTCTATCTCCATTGGATCATGTATAGCTTTAATCATATCTTGCTCGTGATTTAATTAATTAATATTTCGAATTTCCTAAATTTTATTTTTAATTTCTTGAATAACTAGATGTGTTAAGGATTTTAATCTCGGTTCTGTGTTCAGTGTTTCATTATCATTTCGGGAGTTAGTTGATTTTTATATTTAGGCTGTTTATTTGCTAAATTAGTTGCTGCATTGCATCCTAAAGTTTTTATTCTCAGACTATAAAGATAAAATTTCAATTAAGGTACTTATTGTTAGTTAGAAGATTGATTTTAGGTTAATTGTTTCATAGGAATCATTTTATTTAAATAATAGTACTTTATTATATATAATTCATTTTTTAAATGGATTCTGGCTTCTATTCGACCGAGTAGACAATCTGGTTCAGTCATTCGGCATTGCAAGTACTCTTGCAATAGATATCACCACAAATAAGTAAGGATAGGCCCATTGTGTGATAAGCCTTACTCGTTTGAATGTTCTCTCTATCGGTACGAGAGATCGACTAGAGGAAACAGAAATCCAGATTTCAGAGTTATCCTGATTTTACATATCGCTATTCTGATCAGGAATTATAAAACAAAAAAGATATGACTGAGATAAAAAACAATTATTTATTAGAAGAAATAACCTGATTGAATCATTTGACGTAAATATTGGAATGTTCTCGAACCCTTCTAACTCCAGCCTTTGGAAGAATTACAAGAAATTGAAGAGTGAAGGCAATCAATTTTGGTTATAAAAACGGAGAAGAAGTAAAGAGACCAGATGAAGAAAGAAACATTTCTTATCGATTATTAATAATTAAATTTGGTTTCTTTATTTTTTCGAAGTGAACAAAACAATGGTGGTACCACGCTAATTTAATTAATTTATTAATCTATATTATTTTCACGCATTATCAAACTAACCACTTTAAAATTTATGTTTATGACTATCTCTTCTGTTTCCTTTTTTTTTAAATTAAACGTTCTTGCATAAGATACTTGGCAGATTATTGTTTACTTAAACTGCATTTATTAAAATTCTCCTATTATACTTATCTCAAAGCGCTTAATTTATAGATTTCTATTCTTCAACCTTTATTTATAGTAATTCGATTATATAAATTTCTTATTTCTTCAATTTATCATAAAGTTTTCAATATATTTGCTAATTAGTTTAAAATTTTATCTCTTATATTTCTATTCTCCTAAAAATCTGCAATTTTTTATTTAGTGTTCTATTTTCTTACAATATCAACGTGTTTTAATTCTTTTAATACTATATATTTATTTATAAAATGGATATCGGCCGCTTCAACCAAACTAGTAAGTAATCTGGTGCAGTGTATTGCATTGCGAGTAATCTCGCACTAGATGCCACCACGGGGAAGGGTGGATAAGTTTTGTTGAGACATACTTATTTTACCCCGAGGGTTCTCTCAAGCAGTATGAAAGTTTGATCGACGGGCCTTCTAATTATCGACTTAATAACTATCTCTTATTTGGACCTTATTCAAGGAGATTGAAGCATTTGATTCAAGATTTAAGACTAATTTTTAATAAGAAGATTCCCCATTTGGAGAAACTGACATGACTCATCAGACCTCTAGAATTTAGCAAGAAACATGAGAACATTTTTTTAATATTAATATTGAAAGAGCTGCGTGCCAATGAGGTGCTACGTGCTCTATAATAATTTTTATTTATTTATAAGTTGGGATTTTAAATTTTATATTTCATATGATTATTAAAGTTATCTGAATTTATTGATTATTTACTCTCTTTTAAATATTTATCTGAATATTGATATCATTAAAATATATTTTTAAATTTTGTTTAAATAAATAAATTTGATTATAGAGCGCGTAGCAGCTCGTTGGTTCACAGCTCTTTATATATCTCAATATATGTCCGTTTCTTCAAGTAAGCCTTCAGGTAATTAAATTAAATTAAATTTAAGTTATTCAGAGAAGGGATTGTTTTCTTAATAGTATCCTACTCCCTATCCAACTGATAGGTACTTGTACTCTTGGTGGTCTGTTCCTCCACTCACTTTCAAGTCTTCGCAGTGGATTGCTCCGAATATTGCTTTTCTTCCTATAAATATTCCCACTGCTAGTTGGGTAGAATTAGGTTAGTTCGTTTCAAATTTTCTTTTGGATCTCTTTTCTTTATCTGCATTTCCTTCAGAGATGGTTTATTCTTCCATATATAAAACATTTTTTCTTAAAGTATCTTTCTTTAGTTAATTCGATTTGTTTATTCTAGACCTCTTCCAACTCCATTGGAACGGAGTGTGCTGTCTAGATCTTGATATAATTCTTGATATTCTCCATTTTAAGGTTAATATTGTTTTCAATTTTCTCTAACTTGATGTGCATTTTCTCGTTCATATCATATAGCTATTCCAACTGCCTGTCGAATTCGTCAATTCGAATATTCATGGCAGCTTAGTTTTTGTTTCTAGGAGCATGCATCTCCTCGTCGTCCAGGTGTCATTGTTGTTCTTGGGCAAGCTCCATAACTTATTTCTCCAGGTCTTAGTTCTAATTAACGCTATTATTAATTTAGCCATTTCCTCTTTAGCCATTCCGAGTATTTGTTCCTTGTTTATCTCACCGAGCCCATATATGGTGAGAAGTTCCGAATTTGCGTCTGAAAGTCGCTTATCTTCTGCTTCTTTGGAAGATTTTCCGTTGAGGTAGTAGCATGGCTATGTTTCTGAGGTTGTCTGGGAGGAGTTGTTTAGAGTTATTTTTAGGTCTTCAAGGGAGAATGTTATTATTAGAGGGTCTAGGTTTGGGTTTTAGTCTTTAGAACTTCCTGCTTCCTCTCCTCCTTTTAGACTTTGGAGGAGGTGGTGTAGAAGCCTTTCTTAAGACCTTACATATTTTTTTTTAACCTTCAGGTAATAGAAATTTTTCTCTTATTAGTTACATATCTTCCTCACTTTCCTCAATGTTAACTCTTGTTCTTCTGTCTTCTATCTATCTACGCTTTATTAGATCTTTATTGTAAGTTAATAAAATTTAAATTACGAACTTATTTTTAATAACATATTACTTGTCTTAAAATATTTTGCCTTATTTAATCAGGTTGCGTCTTAGAAAAGTAACTTAGTATAAGCGTTCCATTTTATTTTTAATATCACTAAAATATATAAATCTATTTTTATTTTCTGGACTTTTAAAAATATTGTTTTTCTTTTTTAACTTTTAAAGTTTTTATTTTTATTTAATTTTTGCTGTATTTTTAATATTATCCAACTTTTTTTTATCTTGATAAATATGAGAATTAAAAAAGCTTTCGTTTATATTTTTCTTTTAACTTCTTTTTATTTATTTTATATTTTCCTTTTTGCAATTTAGAAAGATAATTAGATTTAAGAAAAATTACTAAATGAAACTTATTTGATTAAAAAGCATGATTATTTAAATGCAAACTTAAAGAACTGAAGTAGTTAAAATTATCACTTTAAGAAACCTCTTTAACAACTTGACTAACTTAAATAAGATTTTGACTTTTTGAATTTTTAAAATGACTAAGAAACAATTTAAAACTACGTGTTTTATAAAAATAGAAATTTAACCTTAAGCAAACAAATTTAAGATAACCTAAAATTACAAAATTTCAATAAATACTTTATTTCCAACTTTTAATTCAATATCACATCAAACGAGACAGTTCATTCTCCTGTTTAAATTTTAGAATTTTACGATAAGTAAAGTAATTGTGTAGCAATTGATGCTAAAGAGATGTGATAAAGATAAACTCTTTAAAAGAATAGATATTTAACAGTTGCAAGTAACTCTAATTATTCGGTGACAATGCCTTTTATTACAATTTTTTATGATTTATGTGGATGAAACACTGTATTCTTTTAGTATAATAATTTGGAAGAATGAGAAAATGAAAAGCAATAAAGAGTCTTAAATTTTCTAAAATATAGGAAGGTTAAAATAGTTTATTACAATATAACTAAACCTAAAACTTTTAAATCAAAGGCAGAATAAAAATCATGACATTAAAACTAAAGATTATGAATTCCTTTATTCTTTAAGCCACAAGATTTATTACTGTAAACTGACGGTGATACTGCACTTGCAAATTGCGAATTTCTCAGAAGTCCTGAACATAATAAATATAAGTTTGTTCATTTCTGAAAAAATTCTTACGGAAATTAATAATAATGATAATTTTATGATGAAAAGGTTAATTAACGTTTACTCTTTTATTCCTTATCTTACAAGGCTCAAGATTATGTTTAACTTTTCTTTAATGATACAGATAAGTTTACATGAGATGCAAATAAAAAATTTGAATATATTTAGAAAAACATGTAAACTATACATGCAGGACCATCTTGAGAAGGATATGATGAGCTTTATACGTCGAGTTTACTTGAAAAGTGAGAAAAACTTTAATTTAATAAAACTTGACTAGATTAGTTTTATAAATAAAATAACATTAATGAAACTGATTAGCTACTATTCTATGGGTAAAAAAGAAAACTTTTTTCTAGAAAACGTTTATATATTTAAAAGCCTGCAAATTGATGTTTTCAATTATTATAAGTTAAGAATTGAAAAAGTATACAACAATTTTTAGTATATTGTGATCTTTTGCATTTTTAGTTTAGAATTTACAATTAATTATAATGAATTTATACTATAAGACTTGGTTGCAATTTTAGAAGAGAATTACTTGATATTGCATACTTTGCAGCAAAAGATAGAGAAACTAAAAATAAAGATTGGGAGGATATCATAAAGTATTTGACTCAAAGATAGCATGATTAAAACAGCAGATAAAAATCTTATTTAATTAAATATAAATATAAAAATCATAAAACACTTCATTCAATTAGCATTAATAATTCATAGTATTTTTTAAAAAAAGTTTAGATAAAATAAAAAATGATAAAAAGCAGAGTTAAATATAAAACTTAAATGAGTTTTTTATAAATTAGATTGAATAAAATAGACGTAAAGTGAAAAATTGTAGCAAAATATTTTATAATAAATAATATAAGAAATAGTCAATAAGAAAAAATTAATCAAATAAATTAAAAAACACTGAAGGTATCATTATTTTATTTATAAATATAGCAAAGGATTTTATATTATCTTCTCTAAGCAAGCATATTATTTACATATATTATATATTTTAAAGCTTTTTAATTTTTAATTTATATAAAAGTAAATTAAAAAATTAATTTTTATCTTTAGTAAAATTCATAAAGTTTGAGAATATTTAGTTAATAGTAAAAAGTTGACCAATTAAAAAAATCAAATTTATCAAGTATTATTTTAATTAATTTAAATTTGAAAAATATAATGGAAAAATAGATTAGCAAAGATTCAATAAAATGTAAAATTCCTCTGAGAAAATTATTTGGAAGTAGTTTTAAAGGATAAATAATTAAGTCTATAATTTTTTTAAAATGAATATTCATATTTAAAAGAGTTTAAATAATATATTTATAGTATTTGGAGAATATAATTAAAAACATTGTTATCTGTTATTTTAAATCTGAAAATGCTCATATTTGGGCATAATTGTAAAATTATAAAAGACAAAAGAACAGTTTTTACGTTGGAAATTAATCCTTTTTTGCAAATTAAAAATGATAATTTGTTAATTTTAAAAAAAGTGAGAAAATTAAGAAGTTTTGTTAAAAATTTAAAGGAAAAATAAAAATAAGAAAATATCTTAAATATAATAGGATAACTAAATTTATAGATAAATTAATTAATTAAATTAACATGGTACCACTATTGTTTGGTTCGCCTCGAAAAAATAAAGAAACCAAATTTAATTATTAATAATCGATAAGAAATGTTTCTTTCTTCATCTGGTCTCTTTACTTCTTCTCCATTTTTATAATCAAAATTGATTGCCTTCACTCTTCAATTTCTTGTAATTCTTCCAAAGGCTGGAGTTAGAAGGGTTCGAGAACATTCCAATATTTACGTCAAATGATTCAATCAGGTTATTTCTTCTAATGAATAATTGTTTTTTATCTCAGTCATATCTTTTTTGTTTTATAATTCCTGATCAGAATAGCGATATGTAAAATCAGGATAACTCTGAAATCTGGATTTCTGTTTCCTCTAGTCGATCTCTCGTACCGATAGATAGAACACTCAAACAAGTAAGACTTATCACACAATGGGCCTATCCTTACTTATTTGTGGTGATATCTATTGCAAGAGTACTTGCAATGCCGAATGACTGAACCGGATTACCTACTCGGTCGAATAGAAACCAGAATCCATTAAAAAATGAATATATTATTATTTTTTTTCAAATGGAAAAGTTCTTATATAAATATCTTTAATTTTTTGAATTTTCTTTTAAACTTTTATTAATTTTCACTATTATTAAGCATTTTTCTTATAAATGATTCTGTTACGAAAAAATAAAGAATGATTTTCTTAATCTTAGTAGAAGAAAAAAATTAAAAAAATTAACAAATAAAATTTCATTTATTTTCTGTTTTTCTGTTTTCCTTTTAAATTTTATCTTTTAAAAAAATTAATTTTTAACAAGTTTTGGATTTTCTAAAAATTTTTAGAAAATTTAAACTTTAAATTAAAATATTTTTTTGCTAAATTATAGTTTTTTTAATTTAAAATTTTTAAATATTAAAAGATCAAATAGAGAGATTTTTAATTTAATTTAATTTAATTTAATTTTTATTTTATAGATATTTATTATATTTTTCAAAAGAAAATTTCAACAAAAAAAAACATAATTATTAGCTTTATAGGTAATAAACTGTGTTTTTTAGAGATTAAAATACAGGTTTACACAATTTTTTAAAGCATAATAATTAATCTTAACTTTTTAATTAGAATACTAACAAAAATGAATTAACTCATTTTTAAAATTACTTGGTTTTAATAATTTTGTGATACATTTATTTTTTATTATTTAAATTGGAATGATACAACTTAAAAAGACAAAAGTAATTTTGAATTTTATATAGAAAAATCCCTAAGATTATAATTATATTTTTTATTTATTAAAGATAATGGCTGTGTTTAATAAAATTAATTATTTTTAAAAATAAGGAATTCTTTTGTTAAAGTGCTAAATTATTTTATTTTAATCAAATAGTCAAATCAATTTGTTGAAATTTCAATAGACAGAGTATAAAAATTTTTAAATAAAAAAGCAAAAATGTTAAATTTAATTAAATAAATTGGAGAAAAAAGATAGAAAAATAATAAAAAACTTAATAAATGAAAATATTAAGAATAAATATTTATCATTAATTTTATGAAGAAAAAAAATAGAAAAATGAAAAATAAAAAAATGATATAATAATCTTGAGAGAAAAAAATTTCTTTGCTTAAAAAATCAGCATTAAGAATTTATAAAAAGATAAAGCTTAAAAGAATAAATTTTCTAAACAAAATAAATAAATTTGATTTATTAATTCTTAAAAAATAATAAGTTTATTTCATAAAGTAAATATCAAGTTCATAATATTAAAATTAAACATAAAATAACAAAGAATGCTAAAAATAGATTTAAGAAACTAAGCTTAGTAAAATAAAAAATTATTGAAATAAAATTGCTTTTTATATTCAAAAATTTATAAAATATAAGAAAATTTTTAATTTATAAGATTGCATAAAAGTAAATGTTTTTTAATTTAAAAAATTATATAAACATATAGTAAAAATAATAAAATATAAGCTTCCAAAAGAAAAAAAACAATTAGATTGTGTCAGAAAAAATAAGATAAAAAATCGTTTAAAATAAATAAATTTCAAATGCAGGTATAAATTTTAAATTTTTTAGGAAAACAAATTAAAATTAAAATAATAAATCAAAAATTAAAAATTAAAAATTCAATGAGAATATATCTATGTTGAAAATTATAAATTAATTGTTTGAAAAAATAAAACAAAAACTTTCTAGGAACATAGAAAAATATGGAAAATCAAAATGATAATAAATATCTTTTTAAATATTATATAAAGCTTTAATTCTTAAGATTAAAATATACAAGATAAACTAATATAGAAATTTAATCATTTTATAAATTTAAAAAAGAAATTGTATATTTAATAAGTAAATAAAATCAAAGAATATCTGAAATAAAAGATTGAAAGTAAAATAATAAAAATAAGATATTTAAATATTTTTAAAGTAGTTGCTATAATTAAAGATGATATAGTTTTCAAATTATTAATTTAAATTAAATTAAGATATAGATTTACTAAAATGATTAAACACAGTTTAATAATTTCTCTCAATTTCTTATTTCTCCTGATTTTATTCAAGTTATATTTCTATCTTTTGTTATTTTTGCTTATTTTATAAATTAATTTTACCTTTTTATTGATGCATTTTACATTTTAAAGGAAAGGTGACTTCTATTATAGATTTAAAGCTTTTAAATATTTACTTTTATTTTATTTTTCACTGAGTTTTTAGTAATAAGATGAAGATATAAAATTAAGTGATTTTTAAATGCTTAATATGATTTATAATGTATTATTAAGAAATACATTTAAAATTAAAAATAAACTATTTTTAGCATTTATTATTGAAATAAAAGAAAAATTTAATTTTATTAAATAATATTAAATTTACAAAAAGACATTCAAACATATTTTATTTACGTTAATTTGATTGATACTATGAAAATTATTATTGATCTCTTTCAATTCTCTTAGTAAATAAAATTATGAAACTATAGAAAAATATGGAAAAATCAAATTAAATTTTTATTTAATTATTTTATAAGAAATAAATTAAAATTTATGATTGCGTTAAATATCTAAAATTCAACAATTTCTTTATATAAAAATTGACTTGCTAACCTCTTAATTAAAATTACATTATTTTAAATTTTTTAATAATAAACATGTTTAATTAAAAATAAAGTTTAATTTTAAATTATAAAAATGAAAACCTGGAAATAAAATATTACAAATTTACAAATTAGCAAACTTTATAAAATAAATTTACAGAATTTAAAAATATGTTTTGAATGATATAAATTAAAGAAAAATCGCAATAAACATATACTATAGTTTCAAAATATGAATAAATTATAAAAATAAATAATAAATAATATAATAGAAAGAAATTAGTTTAATATATAAAATGATTCATATTTATTAGCAAATAAAATTAATACTTTTATCTATTAAGTAAATTTTTATGATAGAGGAATTAAAAAATTAAAAATTAAATAATTGAAATTAATATTCAAGATATCCTTTATCTAATTAGGAAAATTAAATGTTTTTTTTTAAAAACTTTTATTGAAAATCTAATGAAATATATAAATTGTGAAATCGATAATTTTCGTTAAATCATCATCCAAGTATATAATAATTAATAAACTTTTACCAAGACTAAAAAATTTTGTGGATTAATAAGCAAATAGCAAATAAATAAATTTAATTAAAGAATACGTAGCCCTCTTGATATTACGCAGCTCTTTAAATTAATTTTATTTATTGTTAATAAAAATTTCTCATTGGAAGTTTCCTCCAGTAATTCACTCCCTTGGAAATTCTGTCTTACAATAGAGCATGGTCGTAGTGATGCCCGAAGAGACCTAATCGTCTAGCATCTTTCATCAACCATTACTCAATGTCTCCAGTTCTTTCATGCTTGGCGCCTGCCAATATTCTTGCATGTCCGTCGTTCTGAAGTACTTCCTGGTACTTGAGTTGGAGGATTACTCTAAATTTAAAATATATTTATATATAATAAAATTTGCTTATTAGCTAGGTAATTTATTACAGATTTTGTAAAAAAGATAAAAAAATAATAAATTTAAAGCGTTGGAGATTATGAAATCTAAGAGAATGTTTATAATATCTTAGAAATAAAAAAATAATAATCTAATATAAAATTTAAGAAAAAATATAAGATTATATTATATATAATGGATGTCAGCCACTTCAACCAAACTAGTAGGTAATCTGGTGCAATGCATACTGCATTGCGAGTAATCTCGCACTAGATGCCACCACGGGGAAGGGTGGATAAGCTTTGTTAAGACATACTTATTTTACCCCGAGGGTTCTCTCAAGCAGTATGAAAGTTTGACTGAAGGGCCTTCTAATTACCGACTTAATAACTATCTCTTATTTGGACCTTATTCAAGAAGACTGAAGCATTTGACTCAAGATTTTAGAATAATTTTTAATAAGAAGATTCCCTATTTGGATAAGCTGACATGACTCATCAGACCTCTAGAATTTTAACAAGAAACATGAGAACATTTTTTTAATATTAAATATTAATATTGAAAGAGCTGCGCGCCAATGAGGTGCTACGTGCTCTATAATAATTTTTATTTATTTATTAGAAGAAAATAATCATAAAATATTAACAATAAATAAAGACCAAATAAAATTAGAACAAATTTAATTAAAAATGTAAAGAAACTTTAATTTTTCTTTTATAAATTATATATCAAAAAATTATATAGAAAAATTACATTTGACTGAAAAATAAAATTATTAAAAATAAATAGAAAAAATATAAATAAAAAAAAGACTATAATCTAATAAAGAATATCTAAAATATTTAAAAATGATTAAAAATAAAAAATAAGCTTTTCAAGATTAAATTAAAAAGAGAAGCTCTATATTTATAGTATTTTTATTTTTAGTAAATCTTAAAAGATTTACTTTTCTTCCAATAGTTTTAAGAAAATAAATTTCTATTTTCAATGAAGTAGAATAATTAATAAAAAGATGTTTAATAATTGGGCAATTTAATATAAATTAAAATTGAAAGTTTAAAAATTAAAGATTAAATATATTAAAGATATTTAAATAAGCATTTCTTAATTAGTAAAAAATTAATATCTATTACTTGAGTAAATTAAATAAAATAATTAAAAAATATCAATATTTTCACTAAAAAATTAAGGAAAAAAATATTTAAACATATAAAAAATCACGAATTAAAATGAAGATTCACGGATATATAAAAGTCTAAACTAAAACTTTTTAATTATTTTAATTTATTCACCTTCAATATTTCATTTAAATTCTTTAACTAAAAATGTCACCAATTTGGTCTTGCTTATCATCTCAACATTTTAATTTTTTTTAATATATTTATTTAATTATGATCTTTTGATATTTTTTTCTATTATTTTTATCTTTTTTTATTTAATTAAAATTTTTTATTCTTTATACTTTCTTTTTGATTTGCTACTTTTTTATAATATTCAATTATATGAAATTTTCGCAAAAATTACTATATAAAATATAATTTTTTATAGATATTTTTATATTTAGTTTAAATAATATGATTTTGAAGCTAAAAAAGACTTATAAATCTTTCTAGTCTCTTTTTTATTTCCATAAAATTTCTAGATATACTTATTGATTTTCCATTCAGCATTCAGAAGGAAATTTAATATAATGCAAAAATCTTCTATATGATAAACCTCTCTGTAATAAATCTTATTATATTTCATCATAATTACTAATTTAAATCTTTTATTAAGAATTTAATTCCTTTTAAATTTTTTAATTAAGTTTTAGATTAAGCTTTTATTATAACTATTTTTTCTTAATGTTTCACATCAATGAGGTAAGTTATTTTTCTTTCATTTAACCATTTTTTAGATTTATTTTAAAATAATTCTTCGCACTTCTATATCTTCTTTTATTAAAATTACTATTTTTTTCTACTTTACAATCTTTCTTTTTAGATTTTATTATTTTTAATTAATTAAAATCAATCCCAATTTTTATTTCTTCAGGTTGTTTTAACGCTTAATTTAGTTACTCTATCTTGATTGCAAATATTCCCCTATTTCATCTGTTTTCTTTAAATTTTAACAGATCTTCTAATTTTTTTTATTTAACAGATTACCATTTAAAATTTGCAACAAAAAACTAATTTTCCAACGATTATATGTTCTTATGGTTTACAGAATCTTTCTATTCTATTAAAATTCTGCATTTTAAATTAAAAAGAGCATATTTTTTTAATCTTTTACTCAGCTTCTTCTTTATTAAATAATAGTCTGATTTCATTTATAATTTTTATTTTTTAAGTATATTCTACAAGGAATTTTAAATATTTTAATTTTCATTCTTTTAAATAAGAATACCTTTCTCATATGATTATAGATTTGTAGTATATATCTTTTAAGATACTTTCAAAAGATTTCTTAGATAAATGTTTAATTTTATTTAATCTTTATTCTATTTCTTTTTAATTATATTTTTTATTTTAATTGATAAAATCATTTCAGATAAATCTTATCTTTTATATAAATTAACCTTTATATAATTAGCTACGTGTTCTCAAACTATTTTAACTTTACTCAATTAAAAAATAATTTAATTTTAAAGATTTATCTTTATTTAAAATTAATTATAAAGCATAAAAGGGATAATAAATGTAAATAATATGAGTATTTAGTAAAGATAGCATAACATAATTAATTAAAGTGACTTAATCTTCGTAAGATTTGCCACGTATTAGCTTTTAAAGAGAGTAAATTCTCAACAATAATCTTCTTCTTCAGTATGGACTTGTATTATTTCTTGTTTTCCATTACTTCCTCTCAGATTTGCCTACATAAATTTCCTAGTTCAAATCTGTATAGTCTTTTGTTCCATTCTCTTATTTCTGTTACATTTAAGGTATTGCTTGTAGGATTTATTGCTCTTTCTATAAAATATGCTCACTTAGGCAGTATTCTATAAATAATTTTTTTCAGGTTTTCGTTCTTCCTTTTTTCTTTTTTCCTATAATTTCCAAAAGTTTCTTAGCTTTCTGTCTTGCTTCTTGAAGTACCAGCACCTTGCTATCGTTTTCTTTATGTATATATTAATGCTTAATTTATTTCTCCTTTCTCTATTTCTACATCCATAGAATCATAGTTCATCTTATTTTGCATTTCCTAGTTTTTTTTCAAAACTTATTCTTAGTGATCTTTATTCAATCTGCAGGATTATCGAATATATTTGCCATCAGAGGATCTACTTATAATATATTATTTTAATTCGTTATTTTCTTGTTTCAATTAATAAATTTGTTAAATTAGAACAATGACTTTGATTGAAAACTCTTAAAATTCCTGCTAGAATTTAGGATTATTTGTTTTGTAGATACTAAAAAACAATTAATTGTATTTTATTAATCTAGTTTGGAGATTGATATTTTTTAGGCGCCAATTTATATATAAAACAATATAATATAAAAATATCTTGCTATTTTTTAAATAAAATGAAAATATCAACAGTACTTATTACTTATTTTTTACTACTTTTTTAATTTGATTACTTTAATTTTATCCATTTATAATTTATTATCTACAATTATTTCATTTTGCGTCTATTTTTTATTAAATCTAATTTACAGAAATTTTCAATTAATATTTATTTAAATTCTGCTTTTTTTCACTTTTTATTTAATATAAAATTGCTTGAAAAAATCTATAAATTATTAATATTAAATGAATAAAAATTTTATAATTTTATGATTTTTAGATTTTATATTTATATTTAATTAAATAAGATATTTTTCTGCTGTTTAATCATGTTATTTTTTAATAAAATATTTTAAGATATCCTCCCAATCTTTATTTTTAGTTTCTTCATCTTTTGCTGCAAATAATGCAATATAAAGTAACTCTAAAATTTCAACCAAGTTTTTAGTATAAAATCATTATAACTGATTGTAAATTCCATTTCTAAAATGCAGAAAATCACAATATTATAAAAGATATTGTATATTTATCCAACTCCTAATTTATAACTATTAAAAGTATAAATTTGTAGGTTTTTAAATATAAAAATGAAATCTATTAATCAATCTATTTCTTCTTTTGTACTCATTATAATTAATCATTAAAATAACTGTTCGCCTTTAGGCTTAATTAAAGTTTTAAATGCATAAAATCTCCGTTCCTGCATGTTCATTCATTTTATTGCTCTTTTTCCTTAACTTCTCTCTTTTAAATAATCTGAGTTGAGAATTTTTTTTCCAGATTGTCCCATTTTCCTATAGGAAAAATTCCGTCGCTCGTTACTTCAGTTGCTATTAGTTAACATTTCTCCATATTTTATTCTTATTTTTTTCTATTGGGGACATTTCCGCCATAAATGTCAAGTGCTGTTGCAAATTTAGCACCTTTTTCTTTCTCTAGGAAATTTCTTTTCTTGTTTCTCTATTTCCATTGGAGTTTCCTTAAGAAGGTTTCTGCAGGTTTCCTTCTATTAATTTGAGCCTAGAATCTAATTTTACTCAGTTTTTCTCATCTTGCTCTTGCATTACTCAAAATTTATTCTCTAAACTTGCATTTTGCTCATAAACTCAAACTTTAGTTCTTCGGTCTACTGTATGGACTTCATCATCATCTTCATGATTTATAAAATCCTGACTTAATACAAATATCTCTTCCTTCTGGGAGTTTAATTCCTCTTCAAATTTTTTTATGTTTCTAATAAGTTGATGAGTCAGCTGTTTCATCTACTCCGAGTCCATTTGTTCTATTATAGTATTGTCTAGATCAAAGGTAATAGGATCTATATTGAATTATCATATTTTACCTTCTTCGTTATTTTTTATCTTTTCGTTATTATTTTTATCGATTCAGTTGAGTGGCCTCTTTTTTCAATTTTCAATGGAGGTGTTGAGAGCTATGTTAACTTTTCTGTTCTTAATTTTTATCTCAGCTCTTACTTTTCCTTTGATGGAAGAGCTCCGCTTTATTTTAATTTTTAGGAATTAATATTTTTTATAAGTTCTTCTAATCTATTAGATAGTTTTGGTTATTTTTATTAAGAAAAGCGTTAAGTTGAAGAAGATTTGGTGAGAATATGTGCTTCTGGTTTTCTCTCCTGTTCTCAGGATGTTGTAAAAACCCTTCTTGAAGCCAGTAATTTTATATGATATCTCTTTTGTACCCATAAAATAATAATTAATCAGTTTCATTAATTTTATTTTATTTTAAAACTAATCTAGTCAAGTTTAGTGCTATTAAAGTTTTTCTAACTTTTCAAGTAATTTCGATATATAAAGATGGTCCTGAATGTAAGTTTACAAATTTTTTCTAAAAATATTCAAATTTTTTATTTGCTTCTCATGTAAATTTATCTGTATCATTAAAGAAAATCTGAACATAATCTTGAGTCTTGTAGGATAAGGAATAAAAGAGTAAACGTTAATTAAATGTTTATCATAAAATTACTATTATTATTAACTCCCATGAGCGTTTTTATAGAAATGGAAAAATTTATATTTATCATATACTGAATTTCTGAGAAATTCGCAATTTGAAAGTGCAGTATCACAATAAATTTATTGTAATAAATCTTGTGGCTTAAAGAATAAAGGAATTCATAAGCTTTAGTTTTAATATCTTGATTTTTATTCTGCATTGGTTTAAAAGTTTTAGGTTTAGTTATATTGTAATGAATTATTTTAATCTTCCTATATTTTAGAAATCTTAAGACTCTTTATTGCTTATCGTTTCTAATTCTTGTACATCATTATATTAAAAGAATACATTGCTTCATCCGCATAAATCATAAAATATCGTAATAAAGGGCACTGTTACCAAATAATTTACGTTACTCGCAACTGTTAAATTTTAATTTAAAAGAGTTTTTTGACATCTATAACTGCAAAAATTGCTTACTTCAGATATAGACATTAGTAAATGTTTTTAATGCTTTTTAATGATAATCTTGATCTCTTTAATTTTTAATTACTCTTGTTATAATGAGAATACGAAATTTTAATACCAGAGTGAGTTAACAATGTATGAAAAATAGTTGTGTAATTTTGAAAGTAAAAAAAAACATAGTTTTTGATATGTTTTATTATCTTTTATTTCTTCCCTTTTTGCTTTTGCTTTTTCTATTTCTAGTAATTCTAGTCTTATTGGCATAATTTTCTTATGAATATTTTTATTTATGGATCTAAATATTCTATATAAGACTTCGGAAAGGAGCTTATAAGTCCTTAATCAAATATAAGGTGTCTTAAGTCGTAATTCTCAATATTTTAGGATAGTAAATTTCTTATATTAGTATGGTATATACATTTAAAAATTTGCTCGAATTTATCTTACTCTCCACATATTCAGTAGGGATTATCAATAGGATAATGACAATCTTAGAGATATTTTCTAAAATTATAGGATTTGGTTCTTAATTTATATATACTGACAATTTCTTATCTAAGTTATTTTTCAACTTAGTGTACGTAATTACTGAAAATTGGTTAAGATTACTAACTGCTCAGTATATAGTTTAGCTGCTTTCATTCTCTTAAACTTTTGAGTAGTTGTATAATAGAAATAAGGTTGCATTTTGTCTCTTATATATTTAGTAAAGGTTTTTTAATTTGTAATAATTTAGGAATTTTATGATAGATACTATAAAAGTCTAATAATTGTTAACTTGATCATAATATTGAAATCCTTTTTTTCCAGTTGGTAATGAAAAGAGAGCCTATTGTCGATCTTGGAAAATAAATGATTTCTTATTTATATTTTATACATAATTTAAAAACTTTATTGTCATAATGTGCTTAAAAGGTAGCCAGTTTAAAAATAGCATGATTCATTAAAAGTTGAAATTGCTGCTTAAAGTGCTTTTCTTTAAATCCTTCTCATGCTTAATTCAATTTCTATTCTAAACTCCAGTTTTTTTTTGAATACACCATGGAACTAATTCTCTTTCGTATTCTACTTTAGGTAGTTTAAAAAATCTGTATAAAGTTTTAAAATGTCATGGAGTCACATTCTTATATCTCATTAGTTGAAAATTTATTTTTTTTAAATTTTCACAGATTATACTTGAAGTCTATCCATAGTAGTTCCGCCATCTTATGAAGATTATTTAATTATTAGTTTATTCTTCCAGATTTAGTATGAGCTTCTTTATGTACTGAGTTAGCTATTTTAACCTCTATATATTTCTTAGTAAGATATCTAGAAAGTTTGTCATAATTTGAGTTTGGGATAAAAGATCCTAATATTTAAAACATTGTCTTAGATGTTACTTTTGATAAATTCATATTAATCTTCAAGATTATCTTAATCTATGTAAAAGAATTCTAGATAAGTTTGCATAAAGATTATTAATATTTTTGCTTATCTATTGCATCTTATAATCTATTTATTTTATATTTCCTTTGAGTAATCGTTTCCCAAAAGATCATAGTATTATAAAATCGATAGTGATTTGAATATGATCAGAAAATAAACTATTATTATGAGCAGTGAAGTTTGCAAACTAATTAATATTCAAATGGTTGTTTATATTGGTATAATAATTACAATATAACTATCCAGTGAATAAATGTGCTAATATTACTATCATTATTTCAAGATCATCTTGTAATAGAAACTTTTATATCTATATGTATTATCTTAATTATTTTCAGGATTGTATAATTATAAATTTAAACGCATTTTCTTTTAAAATTTTTATTCTTTTAGAAAACTAAATTTTTTATTTAATCAAATAGAAAGTCAAGATCAAACTGTATTTCTCATTTCTTAATTAAAATTCGATTAAAAAATTTAAAGTAAATTTCGCAGACGGTTATATGAGAGACAAAATTAAAGCTCGAAAGTTAAAATTTTGAGAATTGGGTTCAAATTCTTAGTAATAAAATATTTACCAAAGTACCAGTATGAAAAACTCCAATAGAAAGTATGTTACTGATCTTAGTTTTAAATTACTTTTATTGCTCCTATGAACTTTGAATCTTGAATGTTAACTTGCAGAAAAACGAAAGAGATTTAAGGGATTCTAGTGTTTAAGAAAACTGAACACTTAATAAGAAATTAAATACTTTTCAATAGTAAAAACCAGATTAATCTTATATTTAGAATTTATTTTTTGATCAAAAGTAAATTATAAAACAAAATTAATTTAAAGCATAATTACTAAAAATTAATACACGAAAGGAAAGGCGTGAGCAATTCATAAATAAAGAGTATACGAGCTGAATAGCAATATTATATAAAGAAAATAAAATAAAAATTAATAAGTTGACAAGTACTTTCTGCAAGAAGCGTAATCCCATAAAAATTACTTAAAATTTTTTTATACAAGCTTTAAAATGATTAACTTATTTATGTATGAAAGTACTATTATTAAATATATAAAATGGCTTCTAAGAAAAACAGAACTTTGAGCAAAATATTTAAACAGGAAAATTCTCTAAAAAATAAAAAAGTGAAATAATTAAAATGAGTGAAAGTGAGAAATATGATTGATATGACGAACATTAACCACTTGGAAATCCAGAACTAAAAAAACTTCCGACACAAACTCAAACAGAAATATTATCTAATTCATTAAAAGAGTTTATGTTCAAAAATAGATACCTCACTGATAAAGTAGAAAAACTAATAACATTTTTGCTTGCGAAACAATATCAAACATCATAAGAAATAGAAACAAACTGGATCAAAGAATTCTTTAAATTTATAATAAATTAAGTTAAAACCATTTTCGTTTTAACAGAATTAGTCAGATCCTATGGAAATAGAAAATGAAGCCTCAAATAAACAGTAAACGTTTATTTAAAATAATAAGTAAATTTAAATTAAATAAGTGTTACAGGAATAATAGTTTAAAAGAAGAATAAAATGCTACATGTGCAATAAATAACAACAATGAAAATACTGTTATTAACTAAGCGAAATTTAAAGAAAGAATAAATAAGATATTTTTAAAAAACTATTTAGGATATATCCAACATAAAGCGGAAAAATTTATAGAAAAAAATTCTTTAATTCAAATTTTAATCCTTGGATAAATAATTAGAAACGCAAAGTGCAAGATCAAAACTATTCAGAATATTAATGGATGGTGCACTAATGAAGTGCTACACCACCTAACTAAGCCTAGTAGGAATTCAAGACAAATTAATGGAGACAAGCTGACAGAATAGGTCAGATGGCTGACTACTAAGGCTTTAACAAAGCTTTTTAACTTGTTAACTTTTTTCTAATTACTGATTTTAATATTTTTATCTAGTTAAAAATTTATATCAATAATTTAAAAAATATTTATAAAAAACCGTTAAATTTACAACATATTGATACTTTATTTATCAAAAGTTAAAAAAAATAAAATCGATTATAGAATTCGTAGCGCTTTCGATGGTGCGCAGCTCTTTAAATTAATTTTATTTAAAGTTAATAAAATTTTGGAAATTCTGTATTCTAATAGAGCATGGTCGGAGTGATGCTCCAAAAGCCTAATCATCTGGCATCTTTCAGCAACCGTTACTCAATGTCTCCAGTTATTTCCTCTTGGCTCCTGCCAAGATTCTTACTCAGTTTGCTCTTCCTGAAGTGCTTCCTGGTACTTGAGTTAAATTAATCTCAGTTGGAGGATTAATCCTCCCTATTTAAAATATATAATATAATAATATAAATATAATTAAAATTATTAATTTTCCTTAAAAGTAGTAAATCTATTATAAAAGGATTAGCAATTTCTTGAGATTTAGTATTTACTTCTTATATATTCTCATATCTTTAAGTATAGCTTGAATATCTTAAACTTTAATTTTAGTATCTCCTTTAAAAAAATTATTTTATTCTCCTGCTGGTACTACCGTTCTACTTACCATAATTTATGACAATGTTGAGCTGAAAATGACTAAATATAAGAATAACAAAGAACATGTAGGATGATGAATAAATTCTGAATAATTGAAAATGAAATTTATAAACAGAAAATTTTATCAAGAATTTAAGGTAACTATTAGTGGTAATCTACCACATATAATAAAACGTGCCAACTCGTCATCATAAAAATGGCAGTAAGTCCAGGGGAAGTTAAACTTTATCTTTTAAATATATTATTATTATTATATTTTATTCTCTTATTCTATTGAAATTTATACAACCTCTCACTAAATGCCATTCCAAAATATAAAAGAAGTATATATTTTGAGATTCATTTATTTTTGAGTTTCTTAGCATGATTTCCATTGAAATTGATTAGTTAACTTATTAGATATTATATCGATGTATCTATTGTAAAAAATTTGTCTCTTTTTGACCTTTTTTTAATCTTGATCTTCTTATGCTCATTTAACTGTTTTTTTTACATTATTTAACCATTATATTAAATCTTTATCTAGCTCTTCTAAAGAAAAGTTAGATAAAACTTTTTATAAAAAGTCAGTAAATCTATTTTTAAGTATGTAAAATGCTGTTAGTATTTCCTATAATTATAAAATTGTATTTATTTTGTTGCGATCATCTTAAAGAAATTAACATAAAAATCTATAAAATTTTAAATTAATTCAAAATTATCTTTTATTACTCTAAAAAATTAAACTTAATTAATTAGAATATAATTTACCAAAAAATAGCTTACAATAGAATTTAGAATCTCGATAACTTTTTCTATAAAAATTAAAATTGGATAAAACTATCTTAAAGAACCTTGAAAATTAAAAAGTTAAAAAGGAAATTCATTATTAAAGGGTTTATTAAGTAAATTTAAATCTTAAAATATTTATTCTATCCAAAAATTTGAGAAAGCCATTTCCTTATTTTCTGCATAAAAAGATTCATTAATAATAAAAATAACTATTACTTAAATTAGTCCATAATCATTAAAAAAATATGCTCAAATTCAAAAAAAGGTTAAAGATATCAAATTAGCTTTTATTTTTACTTATGTAAAAATCTACTATTATCACAAAAACTTTTATTATTTTACTTTATTTATCTTCAAAACATACCCAAATTCTTTAACCCATACAGAGAGCTACAACTTAATTCCTTTATTATACCAACTTTTTAATTTCCTTTTGCATTCTCATTAAATAATAATATTTTAAGTTTATTTTTTATTTATTATTATTTTATTTAATAAATATTTTTTATTTTTTACTTCTTTTCTTATTATTCTTTTATCTATTTATTAATTCGAGAATCACGATTTATAATCAGATTTGATTTTCAGAAACTTTTTAATTTCAAATAATGAGTTATGAAATTTTATCAAAGTTTAAATGCTGTTCAGTTCTTCTTTTTTATAACCATTTTGCTCTTGAATATTTTTTCTTGATTTTCATTATGAATTTAGTAGGACAAATATTATAACGAAAATATTCTAAATAAAAATGATTTATTGAAATAGATTTATTTTTCTTCATAATTATTAGACAAAGTCCTTTGTCAAGTTTAGAAAGATTTTGATTTCTTTACTGTAAGAGAGTTTAAGTTGAAGTGATAATACTTTTTATAAAGGATCTTTTAGTATTTAATAATTTAGTTTTTTTATTAATTTATCAGATTCATTTTATATCATTATTTACTCCTTCTAATATACATTTTAATTATATTTTTAGGTTTTATTCGTACATAATATATTGCTTTTACAAGTTTTCCTATTTTTTTAATTGATAGATTAAGAAAAAAAGCATGGAAGGTAAAAAAGGAAGTCACTCACTAGCTTATTAAAGATAGAGGAGAAAATTGAAGAAACTGAGCAAACTTAGACTTAACCCTAGTAGCAAGCAGCCTTCAAGTACTCCTCTATTTTACTAAGAACCCCTTTGGCCACCGAAAAACCTAAGAAGAAGAAAGAATGAAAAAAAAATCAGGGAATTCTAAAAGGTTAATTCGGAATGGCAAGAACAATCTGACATAGTAGCAATAATAATTGCCAACTTAACAGGAGGTGTCAAAACTCAAAAATAAAACCAAATATGTTATGAAGTCATATAGCAACGGGCTGGCTCTAAATTAGAAACTTTAAAAAAAAATGGAAATGGAATAGAATATTCGACTATCTAAAAATTAGGCAAAGAACGCAAGAAGAAGAGCTAACAAAGAACTAGAGAAGAAGTAGAAATCAATGGAACATTTATCAAGCTCCTCTTCAGAAGGCAAAGTAATGGTTGGACAAGTTAATGAGAGCACTTCGCTTTCAATTGAAATGGAAAAGATGAAAAATTTAATTTCTAAATATGAAGAAGAAACATATAATCAAGGAGAAAGAATTAGAGAGCTTATGAATAACATTGAGGATCAAAATAACGAACTATTAATTCTTAGGAAATAGCTTATATAAAACAATATTGTGACAGAACAATAGCTCTATACTCAGTCTTAAAATAATTTCAAACAAGGAGTAAACATGAGTATTGAAGTCCTCCCTTCTTAAGCAAAAGATTAAGAAATAAATATAGAATAAAATGTTGATAAAAGTTTAATTAAAAGAATAGAACAAATAGAAAAATTAGTTTTGCCTTAGTTGAATAAAAAAAAAATAGACAAAAAATTGCTGATGTTGTAGGTCGAAATATCACTTATTAAAAAATTGTTAAAAATGATAAAAATTGAAAAAAAGAGAAGAAATAAAAACATGAAGGATGTTAAACAAACTTTGAATAACCGACTCAGGAATTTATAAATAGAAATTATTTAGTGGTAACATGGAAAATTCATTGTGGTAGCCACCCACATTCAAAAAAAGGCCGTGGTATACATCCACGTTAAAAAAAAGGCGGAGCAAAATCGGTTGGAATCCCGAAGAACTCCAAAACTCTTAACATTTAGTTTACATTATTATTATTAGAAACTTAAGGACCACTTTGAGAAAGAAGTCCAGGGACTTAGAGATGAAATTAAGGATTTTATAAAAAAATTAACGGAGTATCTTGAGAAATCGGACAAATTCTAAGAGCAGCCGTAGCAGCAAATAATAGCTCCTGGAAGGATAGAACTAGAAGAGAATAAAAATTCCTTACCTATATCTCCTCGCAAAATCTAGCAATCAAGCCTCAGAAATGATGCTACCTATGTGGTAGAGCTTGAAAACTGTGTAGAAAATGCAGAACTTTTGTAGAAAAATAGAGGAACTTTAGATAATTTAAATTTATCAGGATCAGTAAACAATCAAAAGTAGAGACAAAAGTTACAATATTTAAAAAGAGTACAAAATGTCTCTACCGTGATTCTATCTGAAGAATGCACAAGAGGAAAATTTCATCCTTAGACAAATTTGGCCTTGTATCAGAGAATTATGTCTCCTTGTGTAGCATATTACTAGACAAGCCACATTATTTTAATTTTTAGAACTAACTGGAGGAAAACCGTAAATCCACCGAAAAGCAGAAACAGGTGTTAAAAGTTATTTAACAAATATTACCGATTGTTTCATTAATTAAATTAAAATCTTGCTACTTCCTATATGCATATAAGTAAATTGGCAAGACAAAAAGAAGTATAAAAGATTAAAAAAATATTTATTAAATTATAAAATTTTAATATCTAAAAGCAAATAAAAATTTAAGGAGATATGATTAATTAAGATATTGAAGCACGTTAAAAGTAAATAAGATCAGTTGATAAAAATGGACATTTTGCACGAGTTTAAAAATTTATTTAAGATATTGATATTTTATAAAGTAAATATATAAAAATATTTTAAGTTCAATATTTTATATTTTACAAATATTTTTTCAACATTGACTAGTATACTTTAAAATATGTAAATTTTTTTTAATTTATATAATTTGCAATTATATAAATGGTTTTTAAAAAACTTATACGATTCTTTACATTTTACATTAATAAAAGATGATTTCATTTCTACAATATAAAAATCTATTTTAGTTATAAGTTTCTTTAATTAAAAAATGTTTTAACTAAAATATTTCCTTTTAAAATTTTATTAATTTATTTAATCATATAAATTTTTCACTTTATCTTTCATAAATAAATTGATTATAGAGCGCGTAGCAATCTCGTTGGTGCGCATCTCTTTCCATACTTCAATATACGTCCGTTTCTTCAATTAAGCCTTCAAGTAATAGAAATTCTTCTCTTATTAATTACATATCTTCATCATTTTCCTCTACATTATCTCTTGTTTTTCTGTCTTCTACCTTTCTACGCTTATTATATCTTTATTGAAAGCTTCCTTTATTTTTTCTTATATATCTTGCTAGTTTTCGTTTCTAATTCTTTTCTTCTAATCAAACTTTCATAAACTCATAAATACTATCATTTTCCTGCTCTATGATTTTTTCTTATTTCTTTTTCTCATTCAATTCTCTTTTCTATATATTTTTTTCTCTTTCTAATATATCTTTGATATAATCATAATCTTTTATTACCAAGTCAAATTTAGATCTTTTTAACTCTTAGGTTCTAATGAATTTCTTAAATTTGGCCATACCTCATATTTTATCAAAAAATTCCATTTCTTATCTCTCTACTCCTATTGCTCTTAGATTTCAAATACATATTTATCTTCCTTCTTGTATTCTAAACATTTTTCTATGATATACCTTTCATTTTCTTTTACATCATTGTGGAGCCAGCATTGATTTGTCACAACTAGGTGTCTCTCTTTTAAGCAATCCTAGCTCCCATTACATCTCGTTCTTATTATAAATATGTAGCATATTTCTTCTTTTCTGTCTTTATTGTATCTCAGGTAGCTGGTAGCTCTACTACATATTATCAAATCATGTCTTTCTATACTATAACGTTGTTATCTTTTACTCCATTCTTTCTCTTTTTTCTACGTATACTCTATATTCTTATATTGCAAGATTAGAGTTTTTCTTCCCTTTTTAGTTGTTATTATAATAATCTATAAATATTTCTTTGTACTCAATTTTTACTTCTAATTTTATTGCTGTACAATATTATTAAAATATAAAGTTCTCTTCCTTACTTAGGTCGAACATTAATCCGTCTACTGTTTTTTCCTTAGTTACCTATTAATCTGCTTCTTAATCTAAACTTTTTTTGTCATGTATAGTGTTTAAATTTCATAAATTAAAATTCTGTTTTAACATCTCATTTTGCACTTAAAAAAGGAGCATCTATGATTGCTCGTAAAGATCTTCTCTATATTATTTCTAATTACTCCATCACTTATTTTCCTACAAATTATTCACAATATGGAATCACTTCTGTCCCATAACTGAAAAAAGAGCTTACGAAGGTTTTATTATTATTCCTGCATTATATGGTGTTAATCCTTTATTCATTGTTATTTTTCCCAGTATTCATGTTTACATATTTTATGCTACTTCTAGTCTATTCTCCATGTGTTTTTCAAAACTGATGTTTTCTTCTATTATATGACCTAGGTACTAAAAGGTCGTTACTCTTTCGATACTTAAATTTCCCATCTCGATAGTATTTCCAATATTTTATCATTTACTATTTTCTGCTGCTTTTCATATTGTTCATTTTGTTTTATCTGAAATTCCAATTTGAATTTTCGTTTATTTCCTCTAATTATTCCCATTTACTTATTAAGACTAGATCATCTGCATATGTAAAACATCCTGCATATATTTCTTATGTTCATCCCTCTTCGTTTTTATATTCAATCGTAATTCCTAGCTTTTAATCTTCCAAGTTATGGAGAAGTCTTGCTATTATAAAGTTAAATAGTCTCGGCGACATTATGCTTCCCTGTTTTAGTCCTTTATTTGTTGCGAATGATTTTGCTATTTAATCAATGATTTTCAATTTAATTTCTTCTTCACAGTAGAAGTTTGCTAGAAGTATAATTATCTAATCCGGTACTTTTAGATCGTTTAGGATTTATTATATATCTTTACTTTGTACCGAGTCATAAGATTTCTTAATGTCAACAAATATCATAAAAACATCTTTTTTATTTCTCATTGATCATTCCTATACTGTTCTTAGATTGGAGATTTATAGTGCGCATGATTTACCTTTTTTAAACCAATATTAATGTTCGCTTTCATCATTATGCATATATCCTTACAATTGCTAGAAAATTAATGCGTTTATAATTTTTAAAGAATGATTCAATAAAGAGATTGGTCTATAGTTAATTGGGTTTATTAATACTTTTTTTTATATATAAATATTATGTATTGTTATTTCATCTCCTTAGGTATTAGTCCCTCTTAAATCATCTTAGCTATCATTTTGCAAGTTGCTTCTATTAATTTTTTCCCACCAGCTAAAATTATTCCTATTTGAATTTCATCTGGTCCTGCTGCTTTTCATTTCGCCAATTAGTAAATGTTTTCTCAAATTTCATATTATTCTATTCCATGAACTGTAACATTCTCTTTCCCGCTGAGTTTGCTTTCTTTGATAACCATTTCTCTATATGCGCATTTCAATCTCCTTTGATCATTACAGTAAGTCCTTTTTCTATTGCTTATAGTTTAAATTAGATCGCTAAATTATAGAATGGCTCATATTACTCGCTTTCATTTGCAACAGGTGCATATATATTTATTACTACCAGTTTTTTCATTACTTCTATGACAATCGCTCTCGCTTCTTCAAAATTTTAGCATTTGGGTTATTTCATTCTATATTTCTCTAATCTCATCACATATGTTTTTTCTAATATAGAATGCTACTTCTTTCCCTTTTTTGACTCCATATTTATTAAACTTTTATATACTGATATATCACATATATCTTTTTTATCTTCAATCTAAATCTCTTAAATTACCTTTATGTGGATACTTTTTTGAGTCATTAATTTGGCTAGCGACTCTTTTGCACTTCTATATCCCCTAACATTTGCTGTCCCTATTTTTATGACTTATTCTTATTCTATTTTTCACTCACCCGCTCTACTATCTCTTCACCACTTTCTTCTTTTTATTCATCTTCCTTCTTCTTGTATATCATTCTCTTCTTCGATATTATTTTCATTATTAGTTCTTTCTCCTTTATTTATCTTTTTCCACTTATTAACTATCTTTTCCTTATTCTTACCTATCCTTTTTTTTTTCTTTTGTATTTTCATATCAATTGTTGTTGGGTGTTCATTTTTTTTAGGTTTTTAAGCATAGCAAATTCTAATTAAAGTTTATTTAAGTTTGCTTCTTCTTCTCCCTTTTATCTTTGCATTTTATTCTTTTTCTTCTTAAGCTTATTCTATTTTTTTGCTTTTTTTCTTTATTTCCACTTTTCTTACAAACTCCATTATGTTATGTTATTTACTTTTTATTTATTCTATTAGAGTTTGGCATATTTTACCATCGCTTATCCTTTTCTTTTCTCTGATTTTTTTATAATATATCTTATTCTTTAGTTGATTTCTTTCTATTTTATTTAATTCTTTGAATATTTATCTGTCTCACTACCTTACATATGTCAAATTCCATTTGATGAAAAATAATTCTTATTTATTCTTTTTAGCATACAATTTTTTATTATTTAATTGTTATGTTGCTTTAATTATTTTTTATTCTACTTGTTTTATTTCCTTTTTTCTTTCCTTTCATCCTCTATAATCATTTATTCTTCTTCAATTATCCTCTTATTTGCTTGATTTATTTTTAAATTTGGTTTTTTTATTATTAATTTAACTTCTCCTTCAAGCCTCTCTAATTCTCTATATGTAGTTTTTACTTTTTGCTGCTTCCACCCTTCTGCATTATCAGTCTTCGTGATCTTTCAATTTGCATAGGCAGTAAATAAGATATACTGAGTATTGTATTCTTCTTTTGTTTCTGTTCAAGTCTATTATTTCTGGTATTTTCTTTGCTTCGTTTATATCATTTAAATTTAGGTACATTACACTGCAACCTGTTAGCATTGTAGCGTTTGGGTATATATGCTAAACCTCTCCTTTAGGTTTTCCATAATATCTAATTATTTCTATTACTTCCTTCATGCTTGAATATTCGTTTATTATGAATATACTAGATAGTTATGAACGTCAAAGTGCTCTTTGTTTCTTGCTTAGATAGGAATTTTAACGCCTTAGAGTGTTCATTCCCTAAATTTCGCTAATTGCTAGTATCTTTCTTCACTGTTGAAGACCAAATATATTATTCCGTTTTATTTAGCAAGGAATTTGAAAACTGTTTGTCCGAACTCGCTTCATATTTTATTCTAAACACTTGTATCATTTCTTAGTCTAATTTCTATTCTAAATCAGTGTTTTCCAGATAGTGGATAAAATATACTGCGGTCATCATATCTGATAGATCTTCATATGCATTTTAATAGACTCTTAGTCTTCAGGGACGTTGGTTCAAATAAATTGTTCAATTTTTTCTTAATTTATTGCTTAAGTTTAGCTTTTTTTACCACTTCACTCTTTTCTTATTTTATGCTCCTCCTTTAGTGAAGTCTGTCCATTCATAATATATTGATATCCTTTTTCCGCTGAGCATACTATTATTTCATGTTCATTTGATCAGTGAATTTGGTTCTTTGTAGCCTAAGTGCTTGTGTTATGAGTCTGGTTTTCATTCTTAATAAAGAAGCTTGAACTTATTAAAGCGAAGAATGGTAGTAGAATCTGTTTCAGGTTTTCATGCTACTCTGAGGAGGTGGCATAAAAACCCTTCTTGAAGCTAACCGTTTTTAATATATATAATAATAGGGTAACAAAAGGAAGACCAAACATGTGCTGATTCTGTAAAAGGTAGGGCTCACGAAAGGAACCTGGTGGAGATATGAACTTAGAGAAGAAATCTCGATATCAATGAGTTTCAAGATGATTATTGAAACCTTTTGCAAACTAATTCGTAAAATCAAATAAAGGCAACGTTATATTATAAATTAAGTTATGCTATTTAATTTTTTAATTATATGTAATAAAATTAAAATAAAAAGCAGATTTTTTAATTGGCAGATTACGTTAACTTAAAATCTTTAATATTGTTTAATTTGGCTATGTATTAGAACAAAAATCAGCTTAGTCTATATTTTCAATTTTATTTGTATTATATTTAAAATGTATAAATTAATTTTTTTCTAAAATTTTATATATTATTTTATTTCTTTTTTAAATAATAAAATCATTAATTTTATTTAATTTTTGCTACATTTTTTACTTTATCGAAAAATTTTTGTAGTTTAATAAATATGAAGATTAAAAAAGCTTTCGCTTATATTTTTCTTTTAACTTCTTTTTATTTACTTTATGGTTTCCTTTTTGCAATTTAGAAAGAAAGTTAGATTTAAGAAAAATTACTAAGTGAAACTTAATTGATTAAAAAACATGATTCTTTAAATGAAAGCTTAAAGAATTAAAGCAGTTAAAAGCATCCTTTTGTGAAACCACTTTAGCAACTTGACTAACTTAATTAGGATTTTGACTTTCTGAACTTTTAAGATAACTAAGACACAATTTAAAACTATGTCTTTTATAAAAATAGAAATCTAACCTTAAGCAAAAAAATTTAGGATAACATAAAATTAAAATACTTCAGTAAATATTTTACTTCCAAAGTTTAATTTAATACCACATCAAATGAGACAGTTCATTCTCCTGTTTAAATTTTAGAATTTTATGATAACTAAAGTAATTGTGTAGCAATTGATGCTAAAGAGATGTGATAAAAATCAACTCTTTAAAAGAATAGATATTTAACAGTTTCAAGTAACGCAAATTATTCGGTGACAATGCCTTTTATTACAATTTTTTATGAGTTATGTGGATGAAACACTGTATTCTTTTAGTATAATAATTTGGAAGAATGAGAAAATGAAAAGCAATAAAAAATCTTAAATTTTCTAAAATATAGGAAGGTTAAAATAGTTTATTACAATATAACTAAACCTAAAACTTTTAAATCAAAGGCAGAATAAAAATCATGACATTAAAACTAAAGATTATGAATTCCATTATTCTTTAAGCCCCAAGATTTATTACTGTAAACTGATGGTGATACTGCACTTGCAAATTGCGAATTTCTCAGAAGTCCAGCACATAATAAATATAAATTTGTCCATTTCTGAAAAAATTCTTACGGAAGTTAATAATGATAATTTTATGATGAAAAGGTTAATTAACGTCTACTCTTTTATTCCTTATCTTACAAGACTTAAGATTTTGTTTAGCTTTTCTTTAATGATACAGATAAATTTACATGAGATGCAAATAAAAAATTTGAATATATTTAGAAAAACATGTAAACTATACATTCAGGACCGTCTTGAGAAGGATATGATGAACTTCATACGTCGAGTTTACTTGAAAAGTGAGAAAAACTTTAATATAACTAAACTTGGCTTAATTAGTTTTATAAATAAAATAACATTAATGAAACTGATTAGCTACTATTCTATGGGTAAATAAGGAGAAATAGATCGTTTTTCAAATTTCATTTTTATATTTAAAATCCTAAAAATTGATGCTTTAAATAGCTATAAATTAGGAAATGAATAAATATACAGCATTTTTTATTATATTGTGATTTCTTGCATTTTTAATTGAGAATTTATAATCAATTGTAATGAATTTATACTATAAAACTTGGTTGTAATTTTAGAAGAGAATTACTTGAGATTGCACTATTTGCATCAAAAGATGAATAAACCAAAAATAAAGATTGGGAAGATATCATAAAGTATTTGACTCAAAAATAACATGATTAAACAGCAAATAAATATCTTATTTAATTAAATATAAAAATCATAAAATTTTATTTATTTAAAATTAATAGTTTATTGCATTTTATGATATATTCCTCTATTTTTAAATATATTATAAATTAAAGATGTAAAAAAATGGAAAGATTAGAAAGAGGTTTCTACACCACCTCCAAAAAATTGGAGAGGAAACTCGAATTCAAGACCGGTCTTATTTTTCTTAACCTTCTTCTTAATCTTAACAACCTGGAATTCAATCAGGATATGACGAGTAAAAGAAATCCTAGAAAGCGATTCACGTAAGCTGACCTACATCGGTGGAAGAGTCAAGAAAGGAGATGAAGTCTGCTCTCCACCAGGAGGAGTTGAATTTAATCCTTCTGGCCAGATGAGCATAGAGTAACTCATCAAAGTGGTGCAGATCCTTTAGGAAGTGATCAAGAAACTAAGGAAGGACAATGAAAGTTTTATGGAACAACTCAGCCTAGCGGAAGGAATGGAATCCAGACTTATGTCCTAAGAAAGAGAACTAAGCACTTTTTGAAACATATCCTATGACCAGATAAACTACTCCAAAAATTAGCTTCAGAAGAAATCTGATCCGAATAACAGACTGCAAAAATTAGAAAAAAAGCTATACGAAAAAAGGAGAGATCCAATCATGTTTTAAGAAATAACATGAAAACTAGGGTTTAACCACAAAAATAGTGAAGATTCTACTACTGCAATTCGAAAAAATACTTGTAAAGACGCTGAATAAAATTCCAAAATTTCAAGACATAGTATTGGAATAAATAAAGAAGAATACAAGCACAGCAGAGGAAGAAAAAATTCTATTAAAAAATAAATAAAATAAATAAAAAATTATTTTGCCATCATAATTTTATTTTTTATTATTCAATTTAACTCAATTTTATTTTTAAGTTAAAATTCTATTTAAATAATAATTCATTTGAAACTTTTAATAATTATAAATTAATTAATTAAATTAACGCAACTTCACATTATTAGGTCAGTCACAAGTAAATAGGGTTACCTTTAATTTAATACACTTATAATTAAAATCTATTTATTAAAACTTAGGAATTTTCATTTATTTTTTTATAAATTTATATTAAAACTTTTATTTTTAAAATTGAAAAAATAATCTTTAATACTTTTTCCTTTATTTTTTGCTTTTTTAATTCTCATGTACAAAATTCTATCTGTTAGAAAATAAAATAAAGTTCTTTAAGCAAAACGAAAAAGAAATTAATATATAAATAATTTATTTTTTCATTATATTTATTTTTATTGCTTTTATGATAGATTTATTTTAAAACAATGACAAATTTGTTATATGCATACGTTTAATTAAAATATTTATTAAAAATTAATTTTAACCTACATTTTATTAAATAGCATTAAAAGTTCTTCTGTAAAATAATTTGTTAATGTTTTTGATAATTTATATAATTAAAAGCATATTATTAATTGCTTTTTCAATTTTATTATTTGAAATATATATTTTTATTAATAAGAGTTATAAAAAAGGTAAATTATAAAAGAAATTAAAAAATAAAGATTTATTTAAAGAAAATCTAATTTTATCTTAAATATATTTTGCAATTATCTTAAGTAGCCATCAATAATTAATTATTTTTATGAAGTAACTCAATTAGAATTAAAAAAACATTTTTTTTATCTTTATATATATGTTTTTTTATTTCTGTTAAGAAATCAAGAAGAACAGATAATTTTTTTACAGCAATAAAAATATAAAATAAATATGCTTAAACATCTTTGTAGTAAATTTAATATTTATAATTTAAATAGAATTTAAAAAAATTACTTGCTGAAGAATATTTTAAAAGGAAAATAAATATAATCTATATTTTTTATGTTCTTTTTTATTAGTTAAATTAGTATAAATCTTTTAAACACTAAAAATTAAAAATATAATAAAATATTTAAAATTATTTAAGCATAATAATTTAAAATTATTACTAAGATGGTTTTTATTTAAAAAGTAAATGAAGCCTAATATTTTAATTAAAAAAGCTATAAATTCTTTTTAGCTATCTCTTTATAAGCAAGTGAAAAATTTGATTCAAAATAAATATTAATTAAATAGAAAAATTGAACAATAAAAGAATAAAATAAATACATTTAATGTTTTACAGAAGTAACTAAGAAAAAATTACCCAATCAAAAAAAAAAAAAGTTTAAAAATTTGCTTTCTTATATTTTGCTTCCTATCTTTTATATCAGAGATTATTTTATTTTTTAATAGATTAATATATAAATTTTATTTTTATTTTTAAATTTCTAAAACTTAAAATTAATTTGATTTCGCATATTATAATCTTAAGAATTTAAATAAATAAAAGTTTTAAATTCTTTAAAAAATAATATTTTCTATATAAATATTTTTCTTATTTTTTTCTAAGTTCATTAACTCAGTTTTTCAACTTATATTTTTGATAATTATTTTTTTAGAACTTTTATTCATTTTTTAATTATATTTATTTTCTTTTCATATACTTATTCAAAATATTAAGATTAAAATAGAAAATTATTTTTGGCTTAAGAACTCAAGATTTTGGACTTCCAGAAGTTATTAAAAAAATGAAAATATTTCAAGATAAGCTTTGTTAAAGGATTTTCTTCTCCACTAATTTATTGATAATGTCAAGCCATCATCAACTCTGTAATCAAACGCAAACATTACGAAAGGTTAGACTCTAATCCTCTTTGACGAAGATAAATCTTACTAGAATAATAATTATATACATCACTTCTAGAAAAAATTTAAAGGGTGAAATTAGTCAAAATAATTTTGATTTAGGTTCTTTGTGACATTCCCCTTTAGTACCATATTTAATCATTACATATTCAAAATATATTATATTTTCTGCTTTAAATATAAATTTCTTTATATTACTTTTTTTAATTTTTTTGCGAATTGTTTAATTGCTATTAATCCTTTTTAAGTATATATTTGATCATTATAACATAATATTTTAAATTTTTTTTTATTAAAAAATTTTAATTTAATTTTTTTTATTTTTATACATTTTTTTAAATTATTTTAATTTTAATTTTATATTTTTTAATTTAGTTACATTAAGCAAAATTTTTTTTTAATTATTTTAAGTTAAATACTAGTCTTATGTTTTTTCTTTTATTTTTTGAAATAATTTTCAATATTTAATAAAAAAATTGACAAGGTAAAATAAATCAATTTTTTACGAATTTATAAAAAATTTGTCTCATAAAGATTTACTTTTATTATTTTTTTGCTATAATTATATACTTTTAATTAATAGAATAATTGAAGATTTTTATTTATTCTATAAAAATTATTTAAAAATATTTTATAATTTTTCCAAATGACGTGATAAAATATATTCTAATTTTTATGATTTGCTAAGCCTTTTTTATCTCATTTTTTATTTTTTCTATATTATGTTATTTATCCTTTTTTCTGTTTAAAACTTAAAAAAATAGTTCCGTTATAATTTTATTTTTCTAACATAAAATACTAATTATTTGTTCTAAATTTCTTTTCTTTAAATGCATTGTAAAAGAAATTTTCTCCAAAATTACATGTAAATTATATTTTATAGCTTCTTATTTTTCTAAACTTATATATTACCTTTTTAAATTATATTAAAAATATGGAAGGTCTTAAGAAAGGCTTCTACACCACCTCCTCCAAAGTCTAAAAGGAGGAGAGGAAGCAGGAAGTTCTAAAGACTAAAACCCAAACCTAGACCCTCTAATAATAACATTCTCCCTTGAAGACCTAAAAATAACTCTAAACAACTCCTCCCAGACAACCTCAGAAACATAGCCATGCTACTACCTCAACGGAAAATCTTCCAAAGAAGCAGAAGATAAGCGACTTTCAGACGCAAATTCGGAACTTCTCACCATATATGGGCTCGGTGAGATAAACAAGGAACAAATACTCGGAATGGCTAAAGAGGAAATGGCTAAATTAATTATAGCGTTAATTAGCCATAACTAAGACCTAGAGAAATAGGTTAAGGAGCTTGCCCAAGAACAACAATGACACCTGGACGACGAGGAGATGCATGCTCCTAGAAACAAAAACTAAGCTACCATGAATATTCGAATTGACGAATTCGACAGGCAGTTGGAATAGCTATATGATATGAACGAGAAAATGCACATCAAGTTAGAGAAAATTGAAAACAATATTAACCTTAAAATGGAGAATATCAAGAATTATATCAAGATCTAGACAGCACACTCCGTTCCAATGGAGTTGGAAGAGGTCTAGAATAAACAAATCGAATTAACTAAAGAAAGATACTTTAAGAAAAAATGCTTTATCTGTGGAAGAATAAACCATCTCTAAAGGAAATGCAGATAAAGAAAAGAGATCCAAAAGAAAATTTGAAACGAACTAGCCTAATTCTACCCAACTAGCAGTGGGAATATTTATAGGAAGAAAAGCAATATTCGGAGCAATCCACTGCGAAGACTTGAAAGTGACTGGAGGAACAGACCACCAAGAGTTCAAGTACCTATCAGTTGGATAGGGAGTAGGAAACTATTAAGAAAACAATCCCTTCTCTGAATAACTTAAATTTAATTTAATTTAACCTTTTTAAATTAAATAAGTTCAGTTTAATTTCTTACTCAATTAACTGGTCTCCAAAAACTTATAAAAGGACGTTGAACTCTTCCATCAGTATATGAGGATTCTCATCAAATTTATTCCTAAAACGAGAGCTTCATATCGTATAACTGGAAAGGAGCTTCTGATCACCAAATTCTTTTAATTAAAATTAATTAAATAATTTATCTTAAACTTTTATTTTCTATTTTTACTTTACAAAATAAAATCTAAACTTGTAATGTTATAGTTTTTTTCTGATTAAAGTAAATAAAGTATTTATTTTAAATATTGTAATAAATGAAATTTCCTCCAAATTAGTCATTAAATTATGTTTTATAGTTTTCTTTCTTTTAAACTTTATATTTTATCTTTTCAAATTAAATAAACTCAGCTAAATTTCTTACTCACTTTAGCTAATAAAATTGAAAATTTATTACTTTTTCGTTAAAAATTTTATTTTTTTATAAGTTTTAAATTATTTTATTTAATAAAAATAAAATGCAAAGCAAAGATCAAGCTCTATTTCTTTGTTCTTTATCGGACCCGATTAAGAAATTTTGAGAACATTTCACAGACTGTAATTTGAGAAAAAGAATTACAGCTAAAATTAAAATTTTTTAAATAAAATTTTTGTCCTTAGCAATAAAATCACTTACCTTAGCACTTGCCTAAAAACTCTGATAGAAAGTAAATTACTAAACTTAGCCTTAAATTGCTTTTAATTTCCTATGGACTTAATAAAATCATTATAGACATGCAATAGGGCTTCTTTAGCGCCTCTCATTAAACCAAAAAGGAATAGAGGAAGCGAGATACCATTTATCCAGTTAACCTCACATCTTAGCTTAAATTAACTCGACCTTCTTAACAGCAATAATCTTAATCTTAGAACTAACAATTTCCAGAACCGGATAAACAACATGAACAAACTCCATAAATACGGAAGAAAGAGATCGAAAGTAAGAAATGCATTGAATGACTAGATAAGATCTTTGACTTCAACTCCAAATAAGTTGATGTATAACTGTCATTAATGATGAACCTCCAAAAAGATATTTGGAGGTTGAAGTATTTAAACAAAAAAACTAATGTTCAAACTGGAAGAAAATAATTAAGTGGACGAGTCTCGTATAGATAAATGAGCAATAAATGGATACATTTTCTGCGTCCAGCACTTTTAGAATAAGAACACGACCTTTCTGATGGATTAAGTTGTGAAATAATAATAAAAAATTCAATTCCTAAAAAAATCAAGAACGTAGCAGCTGAATACCAAATAAATCCAAATGATCGTTGAATCCTAAGATTAACCTCGAATGAGACTAATTCAAATCAGAAAATATGATTCTGCTACGGAAACCAACAACTTCTATATGGAACTGTCTGAAGTTTCAATAGATGCAACGGAATTTCTGCTAAACAAAGAAAAAACAGAAAAATCAGACTGAATACTGCGACAATAATAAGAATATACAAGAGGAAGAAGATGAAGCTATAAAAAAGGTCCGACAGGAATTAGGAATGAAAATCTACTAAAAAATACTAAAAAGACCACGAAAGGGAACGATTAATCTTCCTGTTGTCCCATATATTTTAACAAAAAGCGAAGAGCTTGAAACTCTGTACTTCTAATCGAAGGATGAAATCATTTAATAGCGGAGAAACAATTTTAATATATGATTGAATATAATACAATGCTTCTATTAACTTTTTATTTTGAATTCAACTTACAGTAAAAAACAAAAGAGACTTAAGAGATGTTAATATTGCAAGAAAATAGAACTTTTAGTAAAAAATTGCAGATTTTTCAAGAGTAATTAGGCTAGAGAAAGCAAAGCAGATTAATCTTCTATGAAGAATTATTTTGTAATCGAAGATAAAATATATAAATTGATTTAAAGTATGGAATTACTTTAAATATAATTAGACACAAGCAAAAACATATGAAAAATTACCACTTGAAGAGTAATCGGACTAAATAGTGATATCATTAAAGACAAAGAAGAGCAAGAAAAATAATAAGCTATCAAGTAAATCCTTCAAGAATTAATAATTCCTGAAAAAAGAAAAATATTTTAAATTCCTTGATATTAATTTTAGAGTGTTTAAATGATTGATATATAAAAGTACTATAATCAATTATTTATTTTGATATTTTTATCTAGTTAAAAAGTTATTTGGACTTAATAATAAAAAAAATAATTGCTTAATGAACTATTTATTAAAATTGTTATTTTTACAACATATTTATTCATCAAAACTAAAAAAAAACTATAAATTAAAATAATAAATTGATTAAAAACAGTAAGTCTATTATAAAAGAATTGTCATTTCTTGAAATTGATATTTTCTTCTTATGTATTCAAATATCTTTAAGCTAAAGCTATAGAATATTTAACCTAATCTTATCATTTTTTTTAATAAATTATCTTTTATAATCTTTTTTATTTAAATTAGTATTATTTTCACTAAATACCATTCCAAAATATAAAAGAGACATATCTTTTTGGTCTTATATATTTTACCTATTTCTGAGCTCCATAAACATTATTTTAATTTGAGTAATTTAGTTAACTTATTAGAATTTATGTTTTTGTGCCTATTATTAATGAGCCATCTAATTTTTAACATTTTCTTAATCTTTATCTTCTTAGTTCATTTAATAGTTTCTTTTTATTTTAATGAATTACTAGCATAAATCGTTGTCTATTTCTTCTAAAGAAAAGCTAGATAAAATCATTTTATATTCAAATTTGTAAATTTGCTTTTGAGTATGTAAAACGTCATTATATAAATAATTTAAATAGTTAGAACAATCCTCTAAATGAGATTAACTTAAACTCTCATACAAACAAGTAACGACGAACTGAGCGAGAAACTGGATAGAAGCCAAGAAGAAAGAACTAAAGTCATCAAGTAACACTAGGAGAAAGACGCCGGATGATTGGGTCTCTTGGGACATAATTTCAACCATATCCTATTAGAAGACAGGATTTTCAAGGAAGTGATAGCACTGGAATAGCCAAAATGAGAAATATTTACAAATTTAAAAACTTAATTTAAAGAACTGCTCACTAATTAAAAAAAAGATGTTAGGATTCTTTGCGGCTCCAAAAAGGCAGGAATTAACGACACCTAGAAAGGCTAGGACTAGGAAAAGGATACCAAAATGATCACCTGTCAGGATGAGTCTCCCACCTCTGAAGAATAGTCTAAGAGATAGGTTAAAAATATAATTCGATCGGAAGTCTCGAATTTCACCACATAATAGTAAATAAGCTACGATTAGCTGATTAAAGTGATGCTGGACCTCCAGGAAGAAGTAAAAAAGTTGAAAAAAAACAGTAAGAAGTTAATGGAAAAACTTTAATTTGTAGAGGAAATAGAAGCGAGGCTCATTACCTAAGAAAGAGAACTTATCGCATTTTGAAATATTTCACAAGACCAGAACAATTATTCATACACTAAAAATAGAAGCAGAAAGAACTAGTCAACAAAATAGAAAAATAAAAGAAAACCAGCAAAAATTTATGCGTTAAATGGACCTGAAAGAATAAGAAAATAACTCAATGATAATCAAAGGGTAAATGAACTAAGATTTTAGTCGAAATGAGAATCAAAAAGATGCAATTATTGTAACTCTCGAACGCATTTATGGAAAAGATGCTAGAAATTTCAAAATTTTAAATAAGAATACTGAAACTACTAGAAGAGGTTGAAGAATAGAAAGAAGATACAACAACTAAAATTTAATTGAAAGATTATATTGCAATAAATTTGAAAAAATATGCAAGATCAAAGATCCAATTATTATTTAGGCGAATAGATACCTCAGTTACAGTATACATAGCAAGGAGAAGAGTTGTAGAAACTTTAAAATTTTTATATTTAGCCTCTAGAGCAATCTAGAGGTTGGTGGGAAAGAAGTTGAAATACCTCCAAGAACGTAAACATTTGATTTCATATTTGTATTTGTAAAGGACTGTGCACCAACGAGGTTCTAGGCCCTATATAATCCAATTTGTTTATTTAAAAATCTATAAAGAGTACGTTTATTTTATTGTAATTGTCTTAATAAAACTTATCATAAAAATTTATAAAAAACTACATAAAATTAATCTATATTAAAATTATCTTTTTCTTTCCTTAAAAATTAGTAAATAAACTATAATTTACCAAAAAAAAACTTGCAAATTATAATTTAGAAATTCAATAATTTGTTTTCCAAAATTTAAAACTGGCTAAAACTATTAAAAAGCATTAAAAGCTAAAAAGAAAATTATAAGATGTAACTTTATATTAATTTTATCTAAATCTTAAAATTTTTTCTATTTAGAAAAAAAAAATTATTTTCTTTTTTTCTACGCAAACATAACTAAAAAAATAGAAATAACTAGTACTTAAATTAGTTAATAAATATCAAAAAAACTCTATTGTTTATATAAAACTTTTATATTTTAAAGGTATAACATCTGTTATTTGAGTAAACAATAAAAAATCATCAAAGAAATTTATAAAAAATTGCTATTATTATCACCAAAAGCTTTGAATAAAACACTTTATTTTATTTAAAAAATACGAGATAAAATAAATATTTAAAATTTAAAAAGAATTTTAATTAAAACTTTTATTTTTTTACTTTATTCGTCTTTAAAATCTAGTCAAATCCTTTTATCCTTTAAAGATTGACTCTACTTAATCTCATTTATAATATCAACTTTTTATTTGCCTTTTGAATCATATCGAGAATTGGAATGATTAGACACAGAAATTAAAATAAGAGCAAAAATAAATCATCAATAAATCAGAAGAAATAATAGAAAATTAACATAAGCTGCAAAAATAAATTGATTAGAAAGAACAGAAAGAAAAAGGAAGATAGGATATAAACTAAAATCCAAAAAGAATATCTAAGAAATGATATTGCTGAAATTAAAAACATATCTATTATGAATTTGCAAGATTCAGACATTTTTAAGAATTTTAATAAACACAAAATAATAACTGGAAAAGATTAAAGAAGACTAATTTTATATGACAAAAACTATATTAATAAATAATTTACAAAAAGTAAGACGATTAAGGTAGACAAGTATATAAAAGTATTCCATCAATAATTATTTAAAAGAAGATTAAAGATTTTTAAAAACTAGAGTGAAAAAGTAGATCCTATTAAAAGAAAATAATAAATAGATTTAATTAACTCATCAAATCCTTATCAAGATGAGAGTGAAAGAGAAACGTGATTGAAAATGCAGAAATTTTTAATTTAACATAATTTGCATAATTATTTACTAATAATTATGCAGTTATGTCTCATTATTTCAAATAGTGAAACTCTTATTGTTTATTATTATTATATTATGAATTTGCAAGTAATTCATTAACCTAAAATTAGAATACTGGAAATGGCAAAGGAAGAAGCAAGAAGAAGATAGAGATATCAGTAAATGAAAATAAGGAGATAAACATTTTTTATTGTGCTTTTCTAGGATAAATTTATAAAATAAAAGAAGACAAGTACCGACAGAGGAATGAAACTAAAAATTCATGCATATTATATAAAATTTTTCAATTAAATCTTAATATTATGTAAAAATATTTATATCTTAAATTTTAATGCATTAAAAATATCAAAATTAATTCATTGATATAAAAACTGATATGACTAAAGAAAATCATAAAATGAAGTTTAAAATTAAAGAATAATTACTTTTTAATAAATTAAATAAAAATTAAATATTATAAATATTTAGATAACTAAATATTATTAAATTTTACAATAAAAAAGCTATTAAAATAGTTTAAAATAGATTGTTTTTTATAAAATTATATTCTAAAGTAAATTTAAAAAGAAAAGAAACTAAAGCATGAAGAAAAATGTAAAATTTTAACAAAGATTCAATTTAAAAGAAATTTTATTAATTAACTTTAAAATAATATTTTTTTATTGTTTATCAAGTGTTTAAAACATAATTAGATTGTCCAATTTTAAAATTGTTATTTCCTTAATCCAATAAATTTTCTATTTATTGAAATAAATGTTTTAGAAATAAAAAATTGTCTTTTCTACTTCTTTAACGTAATAAATTCTTTCACACCTGGCATCAACCAATATAATTTTTCATTCATTTGAAATAACTATGACATAAAGGAACTAAATTATATAAAATTGCTTCTATAAATTTCTACATTGCACAAAATATAATTTATATCATTGATTAAAGAATATTTTCTTTGTATATAGTTTTAAAAATCCTAATTTTAATTAATCAGTTATTATTTTTCCTAAAGCAAAATCCTTTATAATATTTAATAATATCTTTGAATAATAGCTTTAATCTTTAAACCAAAGAATAACCTATAAAAAATATTAATACTATGCTAACTTACTTCAGTACGATTTTTCTTTATATTTTCAATCAATAAGAGTTAGTTTAATTTTATATGTTTTTATTACTTATAAAATAATAAGGTAAGATAAGATAATTTATTACTGCAACGTAACTTTTATTTGGTTTGTCACGCATTAATTTATAAAAAAGTTAAAAAATAATTGTAAGACTCATTGAAATCGTTCATTTCTTCTCTAGGTTCGTATCTTTTTATTGCATATATATGGCTGCTTATCTGACCTTCTTTTTACGGCTGGTATCTTACTCCAATTTCAGTTCTTACCAAGCAATTGTTTGATTCTTCTTCTTTGAGTATCTACAATTTATTCGATAATTTTTCTCCACCAATTATTTTTCTTTTATATAATTCACCTTTAGATGTACAATAAACTTTGGTTACATTTTTTCAGAAATTTTTATTTTCGTACTTTTGAAATTTACGGTATCTCAAACAATTCTTTTTTATGATCCCTATTTTCTTCAGATTCAGCATATAATTGGTCTTCTTTTTATTTCTTGATTAATTATCTATTATTTTTATGTTTTGAATAATATTTAAATTTGTCTATTCAGTCTCCATTGGATCATGTATAGCTTTAATCATACCTTGCTCGTGATTTAATTAATTAATATTTCGAATTTCCTAAATTTTATTTTTAATTTCTTGAATAATTAGATGTGTCGAGGCTTTTAAGCTCAATTCTGTGTTCAGTATTTCATTATCATTTCGGGAGTTAGTTAATTTTTATATTTAGGCTTTTATTTGCTATATAAATTGCTGCACTGCTTCCAAAAATCTTTTATTCTCCGATTATAAAGATAAAATTTTAATTAAGGTACTTATTGTTAGTTAGAAGATTGATTTTAGGTTAATTGTTTAATAGGAATCATTTTATTTATATAATAGTACTTTATTATATATATAATTCATTTTTTTAAATGATTCTGGCTTCTATTCGACCGAGTAGATAATCCGGTTCAGTCATTCGGCATTGCAAGTACTCTTGCAATAGATACCACCACAAACAAGTAAGGACGGGTCCATTGTGTGATAAGTCTTACTTGTTTGAGTGTTCTATCTATCGGTACGAGAGATCGACTAGAGGAAACCGAAATTCAGATTTCAGAGTTATCCCGATTTTACATGTCGCTATTCTGATCAAGAATTATAAAACAACAAAGATATGACTGAGATAAAAAACAATTATTTATTAGAAGAATTTAACTTGATGAGTCATTTGACACAAATATTGGTATGCTCTCTAACCCTTCTAACTCCAGCCTTAGGAAGAATTACAATAATTTGAAAAGTGAAGGCAACTAATTTCTATTATAAAACGGAGAGAAGAAGATAAGAAGTAAAGAGAACAGATGAAGCTAGAAACATTTCTTACCGATTATTAATAATTAAATTTGGTTTCTTTATTTTTTCGATACGAACCAAAGAATAGTGGTACCATGCTAATTTAATTAATTTATTAATCTATATTATTTTCACACATCAATAGACTAACCACTTTAAAATTCACGTCTATGACTATCTCTTTTGTTTCCTTTTTTTGTAATTAAATGTTTTTGCATAAGATACTTGACAGATTATTGTTTTACTTAAACTGTATTTATTAAAATCCTCCGATTATGCTTATCTCAAAGCGCTTAAATTATAGATTTTTATATTCTTCAACCTTTATTTATAGTAATTCGATTATCTTAAATTTCTCATTTCTTCAATTTATCATAAAATTTTCAATATATTTGTTAATTAGTTTAAAATTTTATCTCTTATCTTTCTATTTTCCTAAAAATCTGCAATTTTTTATTTAGTGCTTATTTTCTTGCAATATCAACGTGTTTTAATTCTTTTTTTACTATAAGTTGGGATTTTAAATTTAATATTTGAAATGATTATTAAAAGTATCTGAATTTAACGATTTTTTACTCTCTTTTAAATAATTATCTGAATATTGATGTCATTAAAATATATTTTTAAATTTTTAAATTTTGTTTAATAAAATTTAAATTAGGAACTTATTTTTAATAACATATTACTTTATCTTAAAATATTTTGTCTTATTTAATCAGGTTGGGTCTTAGAAAAAGCAACTTAGCATAAATGCTCTATTTCATTTTTATATCACTAAAATACATAAATCAATTTTTATTTTCTGGGATTTTAAAAATATTGCTTTTCTTTTTTAACTTTTAAAGTTTTTATTTTTATTTAATTTTTTATGTATTTTTAATATTATCCAACTTTTTTTTAATTTTGATAAATATGAGAATTAAAAAAGCTTTCGTTTATATTTTTCTTTTAGCATTTTTTTATCCCCTGTACACTGTATTTTTTTAAATTTAAAAAGACAGTTAGACTTAAGAAAAGTTACTAAATAAAATTTATTTGATTAAAAAGCATGATTCTTTAAATGAAAGCTTAAAGAAATGAAGAAGTTAATCACGCCATTTTAAGGAATGTTTTTAGAAACTTGATTAACTTAAATAAGATTTTAACTTTTTGAATTTTTAAGATAACTAAGACATATTATAAATATAAAGCTAAATATGCTAAACGGCATAAGAAACAAAATTTCTGATTAGAAAATTACAAAAATCTATTCAAATCAGCATGAAAATATTTCAGTAGTGTATAAATATTATTAAATAATAGAAATTCTAAGGAAAAATAAAATATATAAGAATAATAAAACAATAGAAAAAAAGCAAGATTGAACAGAATTTATTGCAGCTAGAATGGAGATATTTACAAAATCAATAAAGATGCGATAAAACCAAGATTGGGGAGGATATGAAGGAAAATCTAGAGAAACCCGAGTTTCTAATCTCACTAAAATTGATGATTACAAACATTTTTATTATACAGAGAGCATGAGTTGCTACTTTCCAGATAGAGTTGAAATATCTTATAATGGAAATTAAATTTAAATAGTATTGATAATATAAAATTATAAGTGAAACTTTTAATTAATAATTAAAATTTTAAATCATAAAAAAACATAACATAAGTTCTTAAAGCGATAGCACCGTTAAAAAGTTTATCACTGGTTAATTTTTAAATTTTTTTATAAGATCATAGGATTATTCCAATCTTCATTAGGAATAATTTCTTCTAATTACATAGCGGTTTGAACAAATTTAATTCTTCTTGACTACAGGAAATATCTCCAATCTCATTTAGACCCGAACAGTTATCTTTTCTTTTTTTTTCAGCATTGACTATACCTAATAATAATTAGTCTCCACATTATAACTTTTTCTTTTAGAGTTTTCCTTTTGGAAAACATTAAAATTAAAAACAATACAAACATCTATTAAAAATACGTTCATTTTTTAAATAGTAGAAGCATCAGTAGAAGTATCTTGTTTTCATTCATTTAAACCTTAAACTATTTTTAGACATTTTTGCATTTTTAATTATTTAGAATTTTTTTTATTCAAAAAAGTTTTTGGGTTCTGTTATTCTATTATCGTAGGATTATTATCTGGATTGTGAAGAAAAAGAATTTATACATAATTATTTGGTTTATTAATTTCTATTGTTTTTTATTTCATTTTTTCCAATTCTTAGTTAATTGTGACATTGAAATCTTAGTGCTAATTTTCGTTTTTAATTATTGATTTTCATTTTATTTTTATTGTAAAGTATAAGTTAGAAAAATCTATTCTTTACTTTATATTTAATTTTTTAATTTTTTTACCAGATATCCTATTTAATATTTTAAATTTTATACTTTTCATTAATAAATAAAACTTTTAGAAACATAAGATGGAATACTAAGAAATAAATTGATTACATTAAATAATAAACTTGAAATTATTTTTTAAATATATGAAACTGTTAATAGAGTAGAAAAGTAAAAATTCTAATTTAATATTTAAATAAATTGTATTAATTTCAATTTTTATTAATTATAATATTAACCAAAAGTAAAATATAAAAACATAAAAACTTAAATGTAAAATAAAAGGATAGAAAGTAATAATAACTAATATATTATTTTAAATTTTAAAATATTTAAAAAGCAAAATTATTTCTATTAAAATTGCTATTATTGTAATGTGATTTTTAACTCTTTATATTTATTCTTTTTTATTATTGATAAAAAAATTGTCTAAAAAGGATTGAATAAATAAAAAGTTAATAAGTTATGTTAAAATTTCTAAAAATATCAAAAGTCTTATTATTTTTATATTTTTATTTAGAGTTAAATTATGTTAATTATCTTTTTCTTATTTTTAGCTAGGAGTATTTTCAATGTCCATATTTATAACTTATATAAAGTTTCATTGAAATTACTCATATAGTTACTATTTTGTAACCAAATTGTCTTAGATTAATTATCGTCTTAACATCAATAGTTCGTTGTTTAAGTCATCTATAGTACTCATAAATTTTCTTATTTATTCTTCTTGATTAATGACAAGTTCCTCGTAATTAGATATTTACTTCTTCATTTTTTGTAGTAGCACTTACAGTTGTATGTTTCTATCAGATTCGTTAATTTAAATTGTACCGATAATAATTTTTCCTTCAGACGAATAACTTGAAAGTTCTGGTTTTTGTTAATTTTTGAAAAGTTGTCTAGTGATTTTTTGGTTATAATTTGATTTGTTGAAAGTCTAATGTTTTGCTCGTAATTTGTTGTTCTATTTATTAGTTAATGATATAATGAATTTAAAATAATAAATAATTTAATGAATATTTAGTTGAGAGTAATCTTTAAACTAGATGCCTTTTATAAAATTTAGTTTAAGAAATACTGTATAATATTTAAAAAGGATCTAATAAAGAGAATATATGATAAAAATAAAAAAAGTTAACTTAAATGAAAATGAAGCAATTATTCTGGAATGGTATTTATGTTGCAATTGTTTAGAAAATGATAAAGATCTATAAGAAATAGTTCATATGTTTATTTTAATAGATAAATAAACATGATAAATATTTTTTTAATTAGCAAATATAATTTATTAAAACAGTAATTTTAGTTGGAGTTATTGTTTAAGAGTATTATTTTAGACTCTATTGTAATAAATTCTAATCTTGCTATACAATAATAATTACTGAAAATTTATAAATGTAAAATATTTATTTTAGTATTTTTAAATCAAAATAGAATAACATATGAAACAATAGAATTTAAATATAAAGAGCCACATTCTTTCTATTATTAAAGTTTTTAGTTTTATTACCAAAATGTTTTTATTTATCCTAAAACTACTTTCAATTTTAAATATATCTAATGATATTTATTAGAATGGAATAATATTTTATGCTTAAATAACTTTTACTCAACTAATTTATTATATTATCATTAACAGCTTTAATTTTCATTTCATCTTCTGAGATTATTTTATAACCTTTTACCATTTATATTCTAGTTTACCTTAAATTTATTACTTACTTTTACTTCCCAAATTATATTAAAATCTAGTCATTTCCTATAAATGTTAAATTATAAAATTTCAGTATTGAATCTCTTTATTCTAAGATATTCTTTACAAAAATATTTTAAACACTTTTAGTTGAAAGAAAAAATCTAATTATGATAGAATAATAATACTTAGCTACATTGTATAAACTATGTATATTAAATGCTAATGTAAAAGTAATTTATTTTATAATAAACTTTAATATATCTTACACTAATTAAAATTTACCTAAAAACTACTTAGAAGAAAAATTTTAATTCTTGAGTCAAATTATTAACTACAATAATGATAGAATAATTTGGACAAATTGAAGCAGTTTGAAAGGAAGGAAATAAATATGAGCAGTAAATAAATTAGAATTGATGAAATGAAAATAAACATCTTAATTACCTGCATGAAAATATAGTAAAGACATATTAATTAATATTAATATTACATTAGTAAAATATAGATTTCTTATTTTTAAATATGTAAATTTATAAATATTTAGCTGCTATTGAATAAATATTAAATATTAACTGTATAGGAATTATAAATGATATACTATTTTATATTAAATCTACATAATTATAATTATTATAATAGAGACTTTAATCTAAAACATTACAGTTATTAATATTTATTTAATAATTAAGATCTGTCATTACCTAAATAAAAATGTTATTTACTATGCAATTTAGAATGAGTATACTTAAAAAAATCTAGTTTAACTTGCTAAGTATATTAAGCCTTATTATTTATGAGTGATTTGAAATCTCATTGCAATCTTCGAATTAAATTAATATATTGCTTAGATAATAAGTAAGGAATATAAAGGGCATTTTTAATAACTTTAATGGTAAAATATTAAGTTTGCATTTTTTAAGTATTTAAATCTCATCCTTATATATAATAGCATAATTTTAATTTCGATTTACCAGCTAAGTTCTCAGAAAATAATATGGATAATATTATTCACAGTAAACCTTTATTGATTCTGAGTATATTTTATAACTAAAAGCAGCTATTTATTAAGACTATTTTTTCTTTAATAAAACTCTTTCTTGAGTTCTTAGCAAACTATTAAAAATATGTTTTTCTTTATGAAAAAGATTGATTTAAATGTTTATACTCTAGGAATTTCCTTATATTAATAGATATTAATTATTAATCATATAAGATTCCTAGGTAATCTTAATCGATTATAAAAGTAAGAAAAAAACTTCTATATAGAGTTAGTAAAATGAAAGATTAAGGATATTTCATTTTAAATTAATACTAATTATTCTTTAAATTTTGATAAAGGGAATTTGAATAGTATTTTATTAAATCTCATTGGCTGATAAGTTATTACAAAAGATGAAGGAATTATCTTATTAGTTTAATTAATATAAAAAGGCAGATAATTTCTTGATTTTTTGAACCATTTAATATTTATTATTATTATAAAAAAAGAGAAAAAAGGGAAAATTTCTTGTCATCAGTCTCTTTTTAAAAGGTTCCATCTTAATCAAGCAACGAATATTAAAAAATACTTTAAGAACTCAGAGTTATGCAACAAGAAAATTTTAACTTATTAAGACAAGCATAAAAACTTGAAAAGAAAACTGAATTTCTGATTTTCAATGTGTAAGATAAAAAAATTGGAAATAAATAAGAAGAAAATGTTAAAAAGAATAATCAGAAACTAAATTTAATCAATTCGCAGAATTGACAGAAAGTATACTCCTATCAAAGCTTTCGATGAATATTCCTATGGACGTAGAATAGCATATCCCAACAATTTATATTCCCTAAGGGAAAATTATGACATATTGATATTGCAAGAGACCTAGACATAAAGTAAGAAGCTGTTTCCAATTGTGACTTAAGGAAAAGAGAATCATAGAAAATCAATGGGAAAATATTTTCAGAATCTAATGCAATTTGAAGGAAAACTTTATAGATAGAAAATACTCCAACTAAATAGAGAAGCTCCACATATTTAACTAAAAAAATTTGTGGTACCTTCAATTTTCAGAATATGTTCTTCCAATTGAAGGTATTATATTGTTTTTAAATGAAGTTTATTGCTCTTCAGAACTTATTTTCTAGTTTAGGTTTTTTTTTACTTCTAAGTATCTCCTTTCTTGTTCATTTTCAATCTAACTTTCATCTATTTTCTGTTGTCAATCTTCTTCTTCTTCATCTTCGCTATCGTTTTCCTCTTCGTTCCAATCTTCTTCTTAGAAGCTCCACATAAACATGCAGTTAATGAGTTTAATAAGAAATGAATGTAAACTGACCTATCAGAAACCATTAGAAAAAACAAAATGAAAATCATGAGGACTTATGACGGATTTGACCCAGACAAATTCGAAGTTTCTTTTTATTAACCAAAAACTATTAATTTGTGAAAAACCAAACAAAAGGTGACTCCACGTTAATCAATTATTATTATATTATAATTATTATAAATTGGAAATTATAATTTTCTTAGCTTGATTTATTTAATAATTTTGATTTTAATTTTAATTAAACTTTTTAATTTTAAATCTTATTCAAAATATAACTAATATATATCTTTATTAATCCAATTATTTAAAAATGAAAAAAATTATCTTTTTAATAATTTAGAAAAGCTTTAATTCCAACTATTTCTGATATTAATGAAATTTGATTAAATTTTTCAGTATTTGAGGCCTTTAATTTTCAATATTTAATTGAGGAATTTATATATTAGAGATAAGTTAATATGTCTTAGTGAATCATTCAAGTGCTTGGTAATTTGTACTTAAAGCCTGAATAACTAGACCATTTTTATTTAGATTAACGTTTTTTAATTAAAATTACGATATTTTCTAATAAGATCTTTATTATTTCATACTTAAATTTAGAAAGTCATATTTGTCTTTTAAATTAAGGTTTTTACATTATTTTCTCGTTAATTTAAGTTGTAAAAGTTGAAGATATATAATAAATAATTTTTTAATATATTAGATTTACTAAATTTAGTTTTTTTAACTATTAGATATTTATTTCTAACTTTTATTTTTTTTTCATTTTTTAGTTAAAATTATTTAACTGATTGTAAATTGATTTATTGCTACATTCCTTAAGATTAATATTTTACCGGATCTTTAAATAACCATGTTTGATCTCGAAAAAGTTTGAATTTATTTTACTTTTACAAATTAACTTTTCTGTTATTATAGTAAAAAACTCCGAAAAAATATCGAAAAAATTAGTTATTTATTTTCATACTAAAAGGATAAATTTTAGTGTAAATTTACTTTTTAATAATATTTATAGAACTGAAAATTGTTTATGAAATTATATTTTATAAACATTTTCTGATCGGAAATTATCATCTTTGTATTAGAATCAATTTATAATTAAAAAATTGATAAAATTCCCTTTCTTTTGCTTATTTATTTTATTCTTTATAGTAGAACTTATAAATTTTCTTATCGCTTATAGTAAATAAAATGAATGAAAATTATGATTTTCTATAAAAAAATTATTAAATTGAAAAAATAATAAAATTTACTTTAATTTATGGTTTAAATATGTTTCATATATAATCAATAAAATAGTTAATATAATTCGTCACTTTAAGGCAAAGTTTATAGTTTAAAAGTTTTATTAAATATCTAAAGTTTTCTTAGTTTTTATTTTTATAATTCTTCCATAATTATTTACAATTTCAAGATTATTAAATCAATCTAAAGGTATACTTTTTTTCTTATTCTTTCTTATTTTAATTTATATTCAATATATTTATAAAATCAGCATAGACTAGGACTTTTTGCTTAGTCAATATTTTTGATTTATTTCTTTTGAATATTTTAAGCTCAAATTTTTTCTAATTTAAATGCCGCTTTTTTCCAACAAATTTCTAAGATTTTCTTTTTCTATTTAAGTAGAATAAAACTTTATACAGATAAACTATAATTATGATATTTTTCTCAAATCTGTCGCATTTTTCAGATAATTGACTTGAATATTTTTACTGTGAGAAATCAACTTAATCTACTTCCTAAAAATTCACAAACTTTAACAATTTTTAAACTTCAATACTACATTAAACTTATAAAGAACAATTGAAAGCAAAATCTTATAAAAAAATGTTTAAAGTAAAAAAGTAAATAATATAAGAAATTAAATGATGAACAAATATAATTAAAATAAGAAGAAATTGAAAAATAAAAAATTTTAAAATTGAAAATTACTTATAAAACAAATTAGAATACATTGATCTATAAATTATAATTTTCCATAGGATGACGTTAAAAAGTTTATTAGAATTAATCAAATTAAAAAAAGAGGAATTATAAAAAAGTTTCAAGACTAAGAAAAAAGAAACGAAAGAACAAGAAAATATTAAAGTGATCGAAGAAAGTGAATAAGAAAAAGAAGAAGATGAGGAAGAATAAGCTGATGAAGAAGATGATTTAACTGAAGAAGAAGTTGAAAGTGTGAATAATTGTAAAATTTTTAAATTACATTTCAGCATCTTTAATTGAAGAAAGGAATTTCAACAATGAAAAAGATGTCACAAAACTATTAAGTTAAATTTAAATAATGTTGATAATTGTAACTTGAATAATTCTCTTAAACTTATCTAAATGCTTTAATTGTAGGCAAAAGTCTTAGTGTTCTTTTAAGTAAAATACAATAAAGATGAAGCTAAAAATAAGCATTAAAGTTTAGAGATACTATTATGGCACTCTATTTATAATAAGAGAAAATAATGGTTTCATTAAATTACATAATTATATAACTCTTATTAAAAATATTTAAATAAAAAAGGAAATATCTAGGCAACAACATATAGAAATTATTTAATATTTTGCCAAGAAAAATCTATTTTTTAATTTCTAAACATTCTACTGATTTACAACTTAATTAGTAAAATACTCTCTAGTTATTATATAAGATATATAAGTTTAAAAATATTTTTGAAAAAGCTCTTTTAATTTTATTAATGTATCATTTCAAAATAATTAAAATAAACAGTTTTTAAAGCAAACATTAATAAATAAATGATTATAACTAGTCTCTTAGGATTATTTTTATATTGATTTAAGTTATTGGTTACTAATAAAATAGTTTATATAAATAAAAAAATGGAAATTTATTTGAGTTCATTAAAATATTAATTATACAAATCCTTAGATAACTTAAAAATTAATTTTTAATATTTAAGAAATGGGTCAAGGTATAATTAAAAGGGGATCTAGCTCAAATGGTAGAGCGCTCGTTTCGCATACGAGAGGCAACGGGATCGATACCCGTGTTCTCCATTTTTATGAAAGTAAAATGATAAATAAACTATAAAGATATTAGTTATTTTTAAATAAGTGATATAACTAATTACAATTTTTAGCAAGATAATTTCAAAAATAGACTTTTAATTATACAACAACCTATAATAAGATCTATAAAACAGTAATAAAAAGACTTAACTTAAAAAAATATTTTACATAAAGAATAGATTTAAGTTAGTTAAATAAGCTATTAAGGTTTGTAAAATTTAGTATAAAGCCTAATGATGAGATTTGTAAAGAAATTTTACAATGTTTATTTTAAAAAAAGTTATTAGAAAGGAATAATTATTTTGAAATGTATATTATATCAAGTAATTAAATTTTATTTCTAATATTGTTTAAAAGTTATTTGATTGTTTTTAACTATTTGTAGAAAGTTTATTATTTAATAAATTAAAATGCTAAATTAAAATTTTTAATGTAAAAGCGTTTTTGACATCTATAATTTCTATAACTATATGAATTACTTTTTCAATAATAGACGCTAGCAAATGTTTTTATTTCTTTTTAAATATAATCTTTATAAGATATATTTTTAATTACTTTTGTTATAGTCTCATCATTTATTTCTTCCTTTTCTATTTTCTAAAAATTATAGTATTCTTGATGTAAGTTTCTTTTGAGATATTTTATTTATAAATCTAAATATTCCAAATAAGACTTGGAAAGGAGTTTATAAGTCCTTAATCATATAATATAAGGCAAGTCATAATTTCCAATCTTTTACGATAATCAATCTCTTATATTAGAATAGTATATATATTTAAAAATATGCTCCAATGTATCATACTCTCCACTCATATAACAGGGATTATCAATAGGATAATGAACATCTTAAAGATCTTTTCGAAAATTATAGGATTAGGTTCTAAGTTTATATATACTGATAATTTGGAAATTGGTAAAGATTACTAAATTGCTCGGTATATATTTTAGCTTTTTTCATTCTCTTAAATTCTGAGTAGCTATATTTTAGAAATAATGTTGTGCTTTGTCTTTTATATATTTAGTAAACATTTTTAAATTTGTACTATTCTGTGAATTCTATAGGTTGATATTATAAAGGTTTGGTCGATGTAGACCTTTATTTAAAAATTTTTCATATTAATCTACTAAAAAAAGAATCTAAATTGTAGGAAAAATACACATAATTAATTAGTTTATAAAAATGAACAAAAACAAAACACAAAAGTAATGGGAAGAGTTGGAGATGAAATGAACGACGCATAACTTAGGAACATAATTAAAATTAAGTATCTGATTCATATCAGTAACTAATTTCATAACATTTTTTAAGGTGAATTCTTCTTCTAATAATAAAATATAAGAATGAACTATCGACTTAAAGATTTAATTATTCTTTCTTATATCTTTGTTAATTTTAACATAGTTATTGCAAATTTCTAAAGTATTTCGAGTTGTTATATGCAGTGGCATGTCTCTATAACGTAAAACTGTTTTTTTTAATTGTTTATCTAACTTTTATACTTTATAATTCTCAAAAGGTATTAAATAATGATTTCATCATCAATTTTAGTTAATAGAAATAATAACTAATAATTTAGCTGAAAGTATTAATTTTACTAACATAATAAAATAATAATTTTAGAGCTTTAATATAAAAAACCGTAATTTAAGATTCTAAATTAGTGAATCTAGGTATAAATTAATGAAATGTTAATAAATAAATTAAGAAGTAATTTTTATTTAAATCTTAGAAATAAAAGTTATCACTTTATTGAACTGAATTTCATTTTAATGTTATTTATGAATAAAAAGCTAATTTTATTACTATTCTGAGTATATTTTTTATATTAAGATTAAAATTACCTTGAAGTAATTAATCTGATCAAAGTAGTACATTTTAGAATAGATTAATAATTAATTCTTCTTTAAAATATTTAATTTATTCCTTTAATTAACTTGTTACTCAAATATTGTAAATGCTAAAATATAAATATTTATACTATTCTTTTGCATACAACTTTAAAATAAACTATTAATTTTAAACTAGAAAGTTAAATTATAGATAAAATAAGCTATTTTATTATATATCATATTGATTAAAATACTTAAATCATTATTTTTATTTTAAATACTTTAATTTATTAATTTAGTTTCTTAAATAATTAATAGTGATGTATTTATTTAGATTTATATAATTAATTTAAGAATCTTTTAATTCTATTTTAAACTTTCTAATCAATGCTCCCTAAACTAAAATCCATATCCTTTAAACTATTTTCTTAGTTTATGCAATATATTTCTACTTCCAACGTTCTATTATAAAATTTATCTTGCTTAAAGAATTTCTTATTTGGTTTAAGCATTTTTCAGTTATTTAATTTTCACTTAGAGCTATCTATTTTAAATTTGTATAAATAGGGGATTATTTATTGTTTCCATCTACTAACTGAAATTCTTCTAGCTTAATATCTTTATTTTTTTAAATATCTAAATATTTCAAATTTTTGCAGTTAACTATAATTTATCTTATATCTTGTTTTTTAATCCCATCTTTCGAGAGTTTGTTGTTTTAAGTTTTATAATTTAGTTATTTCTTATATTCAATCTTTATTTTCAAACGAATAAGCATAAAAACTCACTTAAGTTAACTAAGGACTATTTTATTACATTATCTATAAAGTTTCTTTACAAATCTTCCAAATTAGGAAAAGATAAATTAGCTTTAATTTTCTGTATTACAAAAAGATGTTTTACTAGTTTTAGCTTTTTATATACAAATACTTACATAAAGTTAAAAAACTTATTAAGTATCTCAAAATTTAATAAGAAATCTATAAATAAAATAAAATAACTATATATATAAATAATAATAATAAATAAAGATTATTATAGAGCGAGTAGCACCTCATTAGCGCGCAGCTCTTTCAATATTAATATTTAATATTAAAAAAGTGTTATCATACTTCTTGTTGTCATTCTAGCTTCCAGTGAGTCACATCAGCTTCTCTTGATGGGGAATCTGCTTATTAAAGATTATTCTCGAATCTTGAACCAAATGCTCCATTCTTCTTGAATAAGGTCCAAATACGAATTAATAATTAAGTCATTAGTAGCTCTTCAGTCAAACGTTCATACTGATACGATAAGCCTCAGGTAAGTTAGGTTTGTATCTTCCGAGCTTGTCCACATTTTCCCCGTAATGATATCTAGTGCGAAATTACTCGTAAGGAAGTATAAACTTTACCAGATTATCCACTAGTTCTCCTAGCCACGGCCGAAACCTATATTTTAAATAATAATGAATTATAGTGATTCCATCTTTAATAAAGTTCATCAATGATTTAAAGTTTAATTGTTGTGCTAAATATTATTCCATTTCCAGCCTTCTTCTGAGTCTTCTTCTTTGAACACATATTTTTAATACTTCGTTAATTTTTTTAAATTAAAGGTATCTTGCTTCAATTGACTTCGACTCCAAGCATATTCAAATTTCTTCTTTATTGAGCAAATGCGATGTCCTTCAATATTTCATTCCCTATTATATAATTTTTTCAATAGTAAACCTTCTTTAGTGTAGTATATATTATTTATGGATTTCCATAACTTAAAGCATTAAAATTTTTATTTTTATTAGAATTTTCAATAATATCTTTAAATGTGATCATATTTCCTGCAATACCAGCATTAGTTTTTATTCTTTATTATCTCAATTTTTGCTAGCTGAAGATAGGTTCCATATCCATGGGATCATTATTTGTTGTATTTTTTATAAATAAACTTTCAGTCAATTCAGCTAATTAATTGACCTTGGATTCTATTTGTTCAAATCTCAGATTGAATTGTTGGGAATTTTAATTTTTTAATATTTATGTGTTAGACATTAGGTATGCAATTTTTACTTCTAGCTCTTATAAGTTTCTTAAAAGTTTTAAATTCTCCTATTACATAACATAGAGATTTTAGGGTATGTTTTTCTGATCGTAATTTGAATGGGAAGGATCCAGTTTAGAAGAGATTATAGCAAGAAATTTTAAATTTTTTATCATAATAGAAATCAGCATAAAAAGATAAGAGCTAAAGTAAGAAATGACCAACCTTAGAATTATAAAATTATGATATTAAATTGCTTTATTTTCTTATTATATCCTACTTTAAAATCTATATTAACTAATTTATATTAGCTTCTTGAATTTTGAAACAGTCTAATTTTCGCAATACTTCATTATTTGAACAGGACAATTTTATAGGATGAAAGCTAAAAAATTGGAAAAGAGCGTGAGTCTGTCAAGAAAGATAAGCAAGCAAAGAAATCAGATTAAAAAAATTAGTAGCTTTCTTAAATTTGATATTAATGTGGTCAGTGGATAAAATATTGAAATATCTCTAGTGCCACTAAACTTTAATTTATCATAATATATAAAACTTAAATACATTAAATAAAAGATTTGAAGAGAATAGCATGAATTCATTAATAATATAATAAATACTATCAAGAAGTTATAAAATAATAAGCTAAAATTTTATAATTTAACTATGATAAAACTGAACAACTTAAAAGAGAATAGACAAATGAGTGAATGATTGTAGCAACATAATTTTTCTAAATTTGACTTAATATCATAGCCATTTCTTAATTACTTTTCTAAAAAAGAAATAAATAAGTTAGAAAGGTTGATATCTAAGTAAATTAGAATATATATATTAAATAAACTAAATAATATAACTTTATTTTATATATTCCCTTCTGCTTTATATTATTAATATTATTTTAAGGATTTTCCTTTCTAGTTTATTTTATATGTTTATAGTGTTTACTTTTTAATGTTTATTATACCAATCTTTCTAGATAGCTTTTATTTATATTTTGTAAATAAGCAAATAAAATAGATATAGATTTGGAACTAATTTATTATTTAGAAAAGACTATTAAGTTATAAAGATCTATTATGAGGTTTAAAAGTGTGAATGTAAACTAGAAAAAATATCTTTAAAATGATATATTAATGCTCAAAATATTTATTTATACCTTTTAAAATGGCAAGTATGCTAAAGGATAATAAAGCAAGAATTTCAAGAGATAAATAAGAATATTTCTAATTATAAACTATCTCTCTAAGAATCTTAAACTCCTTATCAAATAATATAGTTACTTTTTATTTTGCCAATAAATTTGTAAATAAGCATCTAATTTATGAATCCTATTAATTTTATAATGTATATTCGATTTAATATCTAATATCTTAATACTAGTAAACACTATATTTTTAAACTTTATTTCTAATTTAAATATACTATTATATAGCATTTTTAATATTTACACTAAGCATTTTTATATCTTTGCTAAAGTTATTTTTAGTTAATAGATTTAAATATTAAAGTTAATTTAAATTAAAATAGCTTTTTGGCTTCTTTAAGTGCAAGAGTTGCTTCCTTCAATTAAAGAAGTTAGTAAATGCTTTAATTGCTTTTTAATATTTTCTTTATCTCATAATTTTTCTTTAATTACTCCTTCTTTCTTCTCATCTTTAGCTTCTTCCTTTTTTGCTTTCATCATTTCTAGAATCTCAAGCTTTCTTATCTTTAGCTTGTTTGTGAAATATTTTGGTTTATAAGTCTAAACACTCGAATTTAAAGCTCGAAAATGAGTTGATATACTGTTGATGTTATAGTATGGCGTATAAATGTAAATATGATAGTAATATAGGTTTGATTTGGTTAAGCAATAAGAGATAAAATAAGTAAAGAATTGAAGTAAGTGTATATTGGTTATATGATAAGGATGTAGAATAGTTGATTAATATAAGTAAAATTAAGCAAATAAAAATAAGATGGAGCAAACATGCACCTTTCTAAAAATTATATAAGAAAAACTAAAAAAGGCAGCGTAGGAGTTACGCAAATAGGAAAGATAGGAATCAGATTCAAGCTCATCTTCGCAAGGCAAAATTATGACAGGTACAATTGAATCTAACAAACATCAAATACAGATCCAGGAAGATCTACGAATCAAGATTGAGATAATTTAAGCGCAAATAATTAAATACGGAGAAACAATTTACAATTAAAATCTTTAAATGAGGGAGTTAACAAACTTTATAGAAGACTAAAGCAATGAACATGTAATATTAAAAAACTAACTTATTGAAAACAACCTAGTAACGGAAGAGCAACTCTGAAAATAATCTTAACAAAACTTCAAATATTCTTAAAAGACGGAAGTCGAAAAACAGCCACTGTCGTGCGAAAAATAATCTAACCCATAAAAAGAATCTGAAAATTACGATAATAACATAATTAAAAGACTTGAAAAAATAGCAAAATTTTTTAATATAAGTACAATTTAGCAATAATCAAAAAAACATTGCAGATACTGTCAATCAAGCAATCATCTACTAAGAAACTGCTAATAATAAAAAAGATTAAACGAAAAAGAACAATAAAGAACATGATGTTGACTTAACAAATTATGGATAAAAAAAACTGGAATATATAGATAAAAACTCCTTGCAAGACTTACTTAAATTTATTAGTGGTAACCTGCCACTTATCAAATAAGGTTATGGTCTACATCCATGTAAAAAAATGGCAGAGTGAAACTGGTTGGAACTCCAGCAAGCTCGAAAATTCTTAACATTTAGTTAATTTTAATTTTAATTAATAATATAATTAAAATGAATTATAATATAGATAAATTAAAGGATTAAGTAGTTAATGTATATTATATATCATCTTTATTTTCAAATCCTTATATTATAATCATGGATCTCAGATTTTATTTCCCTTCTACATCATTCTTTTAATAAAATCTAAACTCTTTGCTTTAAAGAAATAATGCCAATCCAAGATGCACACTTGAATGATGAATGACACAATTCCTGATTAACTAAAATTATTTAACCTAGGAAAGCGTAAATAAATAGATTCTTTCAAGATTTATAGAAAATAGCTATATGCAAGGAACCTTAAAAGCTTTAAATTAAAAATAAAAATAGAAATCTAAGAATGCATAAATCTAATACGAAAGAGATATTTTTGATTAAATACAGCTAAATCAACAAAAATATAATACTGAGCAAAGCTAAATAAAATAGTCACAAAAGCTAAATCAAACAATCTTATTTCACTAAAACCTTTTAGTTTTAAAATCAAACTTTGTTTTATAAAACTTCGTTTAATAGACTTAAGCTTAAATTTATTAGTCACCCTAACTTAAAAAAAATTAATACCTATAAAAAAAGAAATTAGACTAGCTTAATAACTGGTATAAAATATAAGAAAATATCATAAAAGAAAAATCAAACTTTTCAGTTTTCGTAATGAAATAGACAGAGGTTATAGATAAAGATTTGATTCAAAAATGTATAAAAATAAGAGAAAGCTAATTAACTTAGAAATTAAATCAATTCTTATTATAAGAAGATTTGTAAAAGCAATTGCTATAACTACTAAAGTGAGACTTTGGCTTTATCTAAGCTTTGCACATTCTAGTTCTTAAAGATTATATGATCTTAAGTTGATAAGAAATATCTTAATAGTGAAGAAAAGTAAGTTATATCGACTGTTTTGATAATCAGTAAATAATCTAAGCTATTCAGCAAAGAAAAATTTAATGAATGAAGTAAGTAACAATAGCAGGCTTAGTTTAAAATAATGAAGCCATTATTAATGAAAGTGCATATCTCTTTAACAACTAATAAATACTATACTCTATTTCTCTTAAATAATTTATAATAGCATCTTTTCTTAATTTCTATTCAGATTAATTTTAAAATTTAGCTTTATAGGCAAAAAGATAAGATTAAGAAGATGATTAAATGCAACTAAGTTTATAAAAAATAGAAGTATGAAAAAAAAATAGTTAAGTAGTTAAATTATAGTTTGAGTAAAAGCTATAGTAGGAACAGAGATTTGATTACTACTATCAAACACCATTTGACTTTGAAGATTATACAAACTTAAACTCTGAAGATATTTATTCGGAAGTGAAAAGTAAATATTCAGTTTATTAGATTATAGAAAAATATATAGATGTCATTAATAGCATTTGTTTTGAAGTGAATAAATTCTAAGAATTTGTGAGTATAAAGATTTAAGAAATAAAATTTAGCATTTTTATGGAATTTCTATTGATGCTTGCTAAAGTAATGTCTTATTCTTCATATTAAATTAAAGCGAAAGTAATAAAACATAATATGACAGAGTTAAAGAAGAAAATTGAATAGATCAATTAAATTAAATAAAGCAAGACTAAAACTAAATAGAGCTATTAACAACTTTACTTTTGGAAGGCTATGACTTAAAAAAATAATATGGTCATTAACCATTCAAAGATTGCAAAAATAAAGCCTATCGAATGACTTTAAAATATTTCTAACGAACGACAACTAAATTTAAAAGAAAACTAATAAATCTTAGAATTAATATAGAATAACTAGTAAAGCTAACTGGAAAATATAATAACTAAGAAGTATTTTATTAAGCAATAGTAATACAATTTGATATAAAGCATTTACATATTAAGTAATGATACTCTATTATATACCATTTCATTTTGGGGATTTCTTATTCTTAATTTTTATTGCCATACTTAATAAAAATCTCTTAGGTTTAATATAGCAAGTAGATTGAATAGGCTGTAATATTGCTTTACCATGGAAGATATTTTAAGTATCTGCATTTAATAGAATCTTAGCTAAATACTTATCGTAAAATTAAAACCTAACACTCTACTAAAACTTTACTTAAATGGAATTACAAGTTAATCAAAAGCCAGAATGCTATGACTATTGGAGAGATGAACTTGTACAATGCTATTAAAAAGATTAGACTTCAGATATAAATTTAGTGTTGTATTTACAAAGCGAATAAATATATCAATCAGCTAATCAAAGATAGAAAGCTTAAATAAATGCTTCATAGACTAATTAAAATGAATTAGAAGCAGAATTTTATAACATCTTATAATACAGACTTTGGCTAAAAATTTAAGTCTTCAAGTAAAATTAAAATATTATCAAACTAGCACTAGAAGAAGAAATCTAAAAGTCTTAATACTAAATTAATGAAATCTTTTACTAAAATATACTGAGCAATGTTATTGAAAGGATAGAAATAAATTAGCCTATTAAATAACTGGAAGGTGAAAAAATATAACTAGCTTAAGAGTTTTTATTTGCTTTTTAAGAAATTAATTAAGCTTTAAAAAAGAAATCTTAAGAATAGAAGTAAGCAACGTTATTTAAGAAAAACCAATCAATAATAAAAGTCTATTAATTACTAAATGATATAATCCACTATAATTCATAAGCAAAGGAATAGGAATTATAAATGACTAATTTTGATATGGCTTTAAGTGATCTAACTAGCAAGCATTTTGAAGATTCATTAATTTAATTTGCAATAAAATAGCTAAAATGGAATTTCATATCGGGCAACATCTTAGTAAAGGCGAGAAAAAGAAGGCTAAGAAAAAAGCTCTTCTTATTTAAAATTAAAAACAGCAGGCCACTGAGAACTCAAGCTCCTCATCTCCTTATTAAGGTAAGCGCATGGTTGGTCCTGAAACTTATGGAATTGACCCAGAACAAATAGGGTAGCTTAAATCAGTTATCAAGAAACAAGAGGAAACTATTTATAACCTTTCGATTTAACTTAGAGAAATTTTAACCAACTATGATCAACTAAACAATGAAATAGATTAACTCAAGACTATATTGGTAAATAACAAGTAAATTACTAGATAATAAATTTGATCTTAATCTTAATAACCTCCATCATCAAGTGTAGCAATGCAGGTCGAAGTTGTATAAGAAAACTAAATAATCTCTCAATCTGCAGTACAACAAGTTGAAGAAGGAAATAGAATTGAAACAATTTAAATGAAAACAAGAATTGATTAAATTGAAAGATTTTTGAATTTAAAAACTTAAACGAAAACCTAAAGAAAAAAATGCTTATTTTGTTAATCTCAAAATCACTTATTAAGAAAATGTTGAAACTTTTAAATGCTCAAAAGAAATAATGAATAAAAAACATGAAAAGAGATCACAAGACTATTTATAACTAAAAATGGAGTTTATAAAAGAAAATTGTTCCAGTCAAAAGATTCTGTGCATGAACTTTTAGGTTAAGCTTCCAACACAAAAAGCTTGTGGAATCCAACCACATAAAAAAATAGTGGTCATCGGAAGCAGGTTGCAAATCCTGTCAAAGATAAACACTTTTGAACTTTAAGTATATTATATATATATATATAATTTAATTTGCAATTACTTAGATATTCCTTACTAATGCATAATAGCCCTCAACATTTGGCTTTTAAATATTTAAGAAAGTAAAAGAAGAAAGAAATTGGGAATATTTTTTAAGAATGTCCAACAAAGAGATTATTTAACTATGTGAAGAGAATCTTTAAAGCTTGAAAGAAATTAATAAATTTCCTCAAAATCATAATTTATTTTAAGCTTTATAAACCGTTTTTGAACTATTTTTTTATAATATTAAAGACTTATCAAAACTGATGTTTGCTTTAGATAAATTATATAGTTTTAAATATAAATAGAATGAGACATAAGGAATAGCCTAATAATAAATAAATGATGGAGAAACATTTTTGGAAGGATTGAAATCAGCTTTGAAAGAAAACAAGAAAATTGTTGATTATCTTTTTTCCATTGATGATTAATAATTTTTGTACTGGATATAAATAAAATAGAAAAATAGAAGACTAATATCATCTTTCCTTTTAGGAAAAAAAATTACTAAATTCTATTTTAACTCTAAGAAGAAAAGGATTTCAAATGAAAAAATATGGATCAGAATACAATGGCTAGTATGTAGAAAATAAACGACAAGGAAAAGGAATTTGCTATTTTTTGCATGGCAACTAATATGAAGGTAATTGATATTAAGATTAGTAGCATGGAATAGGAATATTTAGGTATGGAGATAGTTTGAGTAAAGTAAAAAGCACGGAAAAGGCATATTGATCTATAATAATGGTAATATATATAATGGAGAATGATATCAAAATAGCAGATATGGATAAGGAAAATACATATTTAAAGATGGAACCATCTATGAGGGTTATTTCTAGAAGAATGTTAGATAAGGTTATGGAATTTGCAAATACTAAGATGGACGAAGTTATTAAGGAAATTGATTCAATGATGTAAAGCATGGGTAAGGTGTTTTAAGATATAGTGACGGAAGTTTGTATAAAGGTAATTTAAAAAAAAATTAGAATTAAAGATTATGGAATTTGTAACTATAGTTATGGAAATTAAGATTAAGGAGAATGAAAAATTATTTAAGAGATGGATATGGAATTCTAAGATATTTTGATGGAACTATATATAAAGGATAATTTGAATAAAATATTAGATAAAGTAAAGGAACTTGTAACTTGTAAAGAAAGGAAATTATGAAGGCGATTGGTATTTAAATAAAATACATGGATAAGGAAAATTTTATTTCAAGGATTTAAATGTTTATGAAGGTTAATTTGTAGAAAATTTTATGTAAGGAAAAGGAATTTTTCATTACTAAGATGTTAAAATATATGAAGGATATTGAATAAAAGGTTAATAATAAGGAGAAGGTTTTTAAGATATTTGGATGGAAGTAAATACGAAGGCGACTGAAGTTTAAGCAAAAAAAATGGATATGGTGTCTTATATTTATAAATGGCGACAAGTATGAAGGATATTTCGTTGATGATTTAATGGAAGGTTAAGGTATTTTTTAATATACTAATGGAAATTTTTATCAGAGTTATTTTGAATAAAATAAAGATAAGGAAAGGGAATTTGCGTTTATAAGAAAGGAAATATTTACGAAGGTGATTGATTTGAAGACAAAAAGCATGGACTTTGCATTTTTCGAGTGAAGATGGAAGTAGATATAAAGGAAATTTTGTTTTAAATAAAAGGTAAGGATTAGGAATTTATAATTATAAATAAAAACAATTTTATTAAGGAGATTGGTATAACAATTTTCAACATGGAACTAGAAGGATTTAATATTAAAATAATAGTTTTCAATTTGGTTAATGAAAATGCAATAAACTTGCAATTTAAATAAACTACACGGATAGAAATGGAAATGAAAAGAAGATTTATCGAAACATTTCTTTCGCTTGAGACTTTAAAAAATTAAAAAATAATTATAAAAATATTAAATTTTTAAGTAAATATAATTATATACTACCCATTTATATTATATTCTAATTTTTCTTTATTTATTTTTTAATTTCTTATATTAAAATCACTTAAAATTTATAATTGTTTTAATTTAATGAATTAATAGCATGAACATCTTCGTCATTGCACAAAAGATTATTAATTTTAGAGACATATCTGTTGAGATATCATTGATAGATCAAATATATATAAGATTTAAATACATTGAAAAACCTTCCTTAGGCATATAAGCAATCCTGAGTCCAAATATAAAGCAATACTCCTACGATTTTTATAGCTCTTAAATTTTTCTTATTTGATATTTCAGTATACACCTATAAGTTTATCTTCAATAATATAATATAAAAATGATCTTTGTTCCAATAATATATTTCTAACTTGTATCTAGTTTTCACTTTCGATTAAATATCTATCAAAATCAAAAACTGTATAAAATATCCAATAGAACTAGGTGTATTTATTGTACTATTTTTATCTCATACGAAATCAAATTTTCAAATTAAGAAGTTTTGTGATCTTTATAATTATTTCTTTTTCGGCTTAAATATATTGAAGCGACCTTTATAATTAAATATTTAATTTTTTAAAACTTATCTAAATAGATACTTAACTTAATTGCTCTTTCCATTATTTTAAACTTTACATTTCTAAGTTTATTTTCATAAAAACCGCAGAATTAATTCGCTACTAAATTGAAAAATTTAGCTATTATAAAAAACTTAAATTTTAGAATGAAAAGATTTAAATAAATTATTTTAATTATCTTCTAGTTCTAAAATCTTAGAATACCTTCCTAACTAATTTTCTTCTTTATTACCAAGGTATAAAAGTCACTATTTCAGATTTGCTTTGTGAGATATTTTTCATTCTTAAGCTATTTTAACAAAAAATTGTATTAATATTGATTCAATTTTATTATAATATCATTAAATACATCAAACATCATCAATTCTTAAGTAATCCCTCAGATAATTTTACCAGTATATAATAGAATAATAGACCTGACTGAATTTCTTAACTTAATGACACAAAAATGGATAATTTAAGTAAAATAATAACAATCTTTTATAAAGAGAAACTAACCTGGGCAAAGAACTAAAGTAGTTAAATTAAAATATAACAATAAAAATACAAAGAAAAATGAAGAACAATAAAGAAGAAAATTAAAGTATTAAATAGTAAATTAGTTATACATAATTAAGTGATATTGTCTTTAGAGGCTATCTAAAATATGAGTTAAGCTAATATTCTTAAAAAATATAAAGAAAGTAAATACAATTTAGTACATTAAATTTATATTTCTTTCATTCTTATGCATTAACTATTTCTAATAAACTAATGAAGATTAACTATAAAACCTTTTTTAAATAAAGAAGAATATTTAAAAGTTAGTAATTTTCTAGTTTTGCTTTTCCAGAAAATAAACAAAATTAAATATGAAAAATAACTAATTAAGAAATAATAAGATTATCTTTTTAAGCTTAATTAGACAAATAAAAGTTTAAAATAAATCTAAAATTTATATATTTTAGATTTTTAGATAAAATATTTAAAATAAAATGAAGATATAATTCTTATTTTGCTAAACCAAAATGGCTTTACTACTAAAGAAAATATCTTTAAACTTGGAGAAATTTTAATATACTAAGGAAATGAAGTTCTATTTTGTTAAGCATACATCTTCAAAAGAACAATTTGATTAAATTTAAATAAAAAAGCAATCAATTAAGTGCTATGTTCTAGGTTTTTAAAGTGATCTTTAGTTATTTTATCAATTAAACTTAATCCTTTCAAAGTTTCTTCCGATAAAATTAACGAAGTGAATGAATATAGAAGATATGAAGAAATCTAATGGCAAATTATCTATAAAATTATACAGTTATTATGCAAAAAGCGACAATAATAAATACTTATATCTGGTAATGCTAAAATAAGAAGCATAAGAATGTTTAATGTTAGAAAAACAGATTAAAATTGAAATAATGCTGATAGATTGGTAATTTTGAGATTTAAAAATCAGAAAATAAAATGCCTGATGTCAAAGTGAGTATTTAATATAGAAAAATAAAATGTATAATATTAAATCAAATTTTGGATTGGTGTTGATTATTACTTCATAATCAAATTTAGTTAAAATTTGTTGGATTGATTCATAAACCTTTGAGTTAATTTGTACTGAATATGTTATCACAAAATTACGCATTTTATTTAAAATATCTATCATAACTTTCCTAATTATTTAAAGAGATTCTAATAATTCTCACAATGATAAGCTTTTAATAAAATCATATTACAAGAGTTTAAAAGAAATATTTAATCAAATAAATCAAGAAAGTTGTATTTTAATTGAAGGAATTGGAAAACAAATTTTAGCGAAATGAAAACTAAGTTATTTGCTCATAGTATAGTTTATTCATATCTTACTTCAAACTTAAAATTCTTATTCTTACCAGTAGTAGGTGCAAATTTTAACTCCAAAAAGAATTTAAATTCTTTGATGATTAATTAATCAGAAATTTTTACTTTTTTCCTCACAAATCTATTTAGTTATAAAAATTTGCATTAAGAGTTTAAAAACCACAGGTTTTTACTTATACCTTTATAAATTTAAGTACAAATAATTAAGTTAAAAATAAATAAACTTTTAATATAAAAATTAAATTTGCATTTACTGCTTAACTGCTAGATAGTTAGATATTTTCCAATTTTACCGTTTATTTTAAAATATTGTTTACGTTATTTTCCATAAAATATATAATATAAAGAATATTTTCAGTTAATATAAAAAGTTTCAATAGCTAAATTTAAAAAACTAATATTATATAATCAAAATATTACCTGATAAAATTACATTCTAAGACATTTATACAAAATTATGAATGAGAAAATTAAAAATTAGAAAGTAAATAATCTTATGCTATTTATAGTATAATAATTCACATTTACTAATAAGAATTATTTTTTAATTTTTAAGAAACTATTTAAGCAAATTATTCTAAATTAGTTTCAAGTTTATAGTTATAAAAATTTTCATTGAAGCTTTAAATTATAAAATTTTTGAAGATAACTGATTAAATATAAGCATAAATGAAAAGATTATTTTTCTATAAAATATTAATAATTCTCCTACTTTATCTTTTCAAATGTCTATTTATTAAAAAAAATTTGAAATGTTACTAAAATAAAAAAATCTATAAATTTGATGTAAATTTTCTAATTAGCAATATTTCTCATAGTTAAGAATTTTTATTATCTATTTTAATTTTCCTCATTATTAAGTAAAAATGCAAATCTTAGTTTTTTAGTCCAAATATTGAATAGTTACTATAATTAAAATTATTTAAATTTAAAATTAAAATTTATTTCTAATTAGTAATGTAAAATGTTATTTTTTTAAAAGAAGAAAAGTAATAGTTATAGAAAATAAAAGCTTTTAACTGATAAAATAAAAAATAAATGTAACTATTTCATTAAGAAAATGGAAGAATTTAGAAAATAATAAAAAACTTGAAACTGAGTTAAATCTTTATTTAATAAGATCAAAAAGTATATTATCTTCAAATGAAATCTCTATTAATATCATAAAAACGTAAGAGAGAATTGAATGGCTGATGTTTAGGACTATAAAATTTAATAAATTTGCTAGTAATTAAAAAGAAGAATTTACTAAACCTCATTTTCCCAAAAATATTCCGCATTTTCTAGTAAATTAAAGAGAGATTAAACTAATCAAAATTTTCTTTCATAATTATCCATTTAATTAGACCTAAATGATATTAAATAATATAAAATACATAATAAAATGTAAGTTAAAATATTAATTTAAAAATAAATAAGTTTCTTATTTTAAATTTTATTTGATTAAAGAATATCATTTAAGAATTATTAGTTTTAAGATTATGTAATCAATTAGAATTTTGATATGAAGTAACAATTTAAGAAATAAGGTACAAAATTAACATAAGATAAAAAATTAAGAATTAAGAAACTTTTTTATTAAAGCATTTTTGCTTTTAAGACTAGCAATGATTAAACAACTTTAGATATTAAAAGAATAAATTATAGTAAAACTAGAATAAACAAATTTAATAAAATTCATTTAAGATTACAATTTTTTAAATATTTAAAGTTTAAAGTAAAAAGATATATACATAAAAATAATTATCTCATGTCTTTTGATAAATTTTTATGGATTTGCAATTAATATATAATTTAAATTCTCTTTAAAGATAGTCAAGCATATTGTATTTTTTCAAAAATAAATAAAGACAAATAAAAAATAAAAAATGTCAGAATATTATAAAATTGAAGCTATTTTTCTGTAACTTAATTAATTAGAAACAATAAAATTATCTGACCATCTAAAGAAGATTAATCTGATAAAATATTTTTATAAAATAAACTTATATTTAAACTAAAATTTTTGCAAAAATTTGCTTAATATTTAAAGTTTAATAGATATTCTTAATGTAATAAATATAAAATAGCTTACTAAAGAAAAATTAAATAATTATAATTTAAGTAAGTTAATTCTTTCTATGATTTATCATTCTAATTCATAACCTACTAAGCATACTATTAAAAAATATTTAATTAGCATACTAAAATTAAATGATATTAATTAATATCTAGTGGTGCTATTTAAATTTTAAATTTAAATAAATTTTGTTTGATATTAAAATTATAAAGTTAAATTTACAAAATGTATAGATTTAATCTTGAAGAAATTTAAATACTGAATATTAAATATTATAAACAAAAATTAAAATTAGCTCATATTATATTAATTTTTAGATTAAAATCAATTAAGTTAACTCTAATTTTAGATAATTACTTACTTTATCTTTATTAAATCATTCATTTTTACAGTAGTCAAGCTAGTTTTGCATTTTTTAATGTATCATTTGTAAACTGAATGAAAATTAATTTAGCTTTCAAAATATGTTTACTTTTTCTTTCTGTATATAAAATTAAAAAAAATAGAAATAAATTTTTAATTTGTATATAATTAGAATTATCTAGATATCAATAAGGAATAAAATAATCATTTGAATTATTAATTAGTTATCGCTTAAATATAATTTAAAACTGCGTGTTTTATAAAAATAGAAATCTAACCTTAAGCAAATAGATTCAAGGTCACCTAAAATTAAAAATTTCAATAAATACTTTATTTCCAACGTTTAATTCAATATCACGTCAAACGAGACAGTACATTCTCCTGTTTAAATTTTAGAATTTTATGGCTACTAAAATAATTGTGTAGCAGTTGATGCTAAAGAAATATGATAAAGATAAACTCTTAAAAAAATAGATATTTAACAGTTGCAAGTAACGCAAATTATTCGGTAACAATGCCTTTTGTTAAGATATTTTATGGTTTATGCGGATGAAGCAGCCGTATTCTTTAATTATAATGATCTACAAGAATGATAAAATGAATAACAACAACGAATCTTAAATTTTATAAAATATAGGAAGGCTAAAATAGTTTATTACAATATAACTAAACCTAAAACTTTTAAATCAAAGGCAGAATAAATCAGGACATTAAAACTAAAGATTATGAATTCCTTTATTCTTTAAGCCACAATATTTATTACTGTAAACTGACGGTGATAATGCACTTGCAAATTGCGAATTTCTTAGAAGCCCTGAACATAATAAATATAAATTTGTTCATTTCTGAAAAAATTCTTATGGAAGTTAATAATAATGAAAATTTTATGATGAAAAAGTTAATTAACGTTTACTCTTTTATTCATTATCTTACAAGACTCAAGATTATGTTTGGCTTTTCTTTAATGAAAGAGATAAATTTACATGAGATGCAAATAAAAAATTCAAATATATTTAGAAAAAAATGTAAAATATACATGCAGGACCGTCCTGAGAAGGATATGATGAACTTTATACGTTGAGTTTACTTGAAAAGTGAGAAAAATTTTAATTTAATAAACTTGACTAGATTAATTTTATAAATAAAATAACATTAATGAAACTGATTACTTACTATTCTATGGGTAAAAAAGAAGATATTTTTCTAGAAAACATTTATATATTTAAAATACTGGAAATTGATGTTTTTAATACCTATAAGTTAGGAATTGAAAAAGTATACAACAATTTTTAGAATATTGTGATATTTTGCATTTTTAATTTAGAATTTACAATTAATTATAATGAATTTATACTATAAGACTTGGTTGCAATTTTAGAAGAGAATTACTTGATATTGCATAATTTGCAGCAAAAGATAGAGAAACTAAAAATAAAGATTGGGAGGATATCATAAAGTATTTGACTCAAACAAAGCATGATTAAAACAGCAGATAAAAATCTTATTTAAATTAAATATAAAATCTAAAAATCATAAAACTCTTCATTCAATTAGCATTAATAATTCATAGTCTTTTTCAAAAAAAGTTTGGATAAAATAAAAAATGTTAAAAAGCAGAACTAAATATAACTTAAATGAGTTTTTTACAAATTAAATTGAATAAAATAGACGTAAAGTAAAAAATTGTAGCGAAATATTTTATAATGAATAAAATAAGAAATGGTCAATTAGGAAAAAGTGAATCAAATAAATTAAAAAACACTGAAGGTATCATTATTTTATTTATAAATATAGCAAAGGATTTTATATTATCTTCTCTAAGCAAGCATATTATTTACATTTATTATACATTTTAAAGCTTTTTAATTTTTAATTTATATAAAAGTAAATTAAAAAATTAATTTTTATCTTTAGTAAAATTCATAAAGTTTGAGAATATTTAGTTAATAGTAAAAAGTTGACCAATTAAAAAATCAAATCTATCAAGTATTATTTTAATTAATTTAAATTTGAAAAATCTAATGGAAAAATAGATTACCAAAGATTCAATAAAATGTAAAAATCATCTGAGAAAATTATTTGGAAGTAGTTTTAAAGGATAAATAATTGTGTCTATAATCATATTTAAAATGGAAATTCTATTTAAAATAGTTGAAATAAATATATTTAGAGTTTTTGGCGAATATAATTAAAAACTAAAAAATAAAAAAAAGTTTTTGCTTATTTTAATAATTAAGAAGTTTGGAAAAATTAATAAAATAAAATAAAAAAGATTATCCGTTTCTTTAAATCTGAATATGCTCATATTTGGATATAATTGTAAAATTATATAAGACAAAAGAACAGATTAATGTTGAAAAAGTAGTCTTTTTTTTCAAATTTAAAGTGAAAATTTGCTAATTAAAAGAAAAGTAAGAAATTAATGAAAATTCGTTAAATACTTAAAGAAAAACTGATGAAATAGAGAAATATCTTAATTTAAAATGAATGACTAAAATATTTGATATTAAATTTTTACAAAATGAAAGATGCTTACATAAATAACTTTAAATTTTTAAATTTTTCTTTTAAATTTTTTTAATATGTACAATTATTAAACATTTTTCTTACTAATGAGTTCGCCGCGTAGAAAGTAAGGAACTGATTTTCTTGTAATTAATAATTAAAAAAATCTTTAAAGATATGCAAACATAATTTCTTTTATTTTAGAGCTTTTCTTTTTATCTTTATAGTAATTAATTTTAGTTTTTTAGAATTTGAAATATGAATTTGCACAATTTTTATAAGCATATAAACTAATCTTAAAATTTTAATTAAAATACTTTTAAAAATTCATTAATTCATTTTAAAACTAACTTGGTTTTATTAATTTGTGATAAATTAATTTTTTTATTGAACATTACAACTTAAATAGACAAAAATTATCCTTAAAAAGGTAAGAATTTTATATGGAAAGAACCATAAATTTATAATTATATTAATAATGTGTAAAAGATAATTGCTATGTTGATTAAATTAATATTTTTTAAGATAATGAATTTGTTTGTTCAAGTATTCAATTATTTTAATTATTTTAACCAAATATTAAAAACGATATTTTAAAATTTTATAGAAGTAGTATAATCATCATTTTTGTGGAATGAAAATTTAAAAAAATGTAAAATTCTATTAAATAAATTAGGAAAAAAAGATAGAAAAAAAATAAAGACTTATCATATGTAAAATTTAGAGATAATTTTTATCATTAATTTTATTAAAAAATTTTAAAATTTAAAAGCGTAAATAAAAAATGGTGACAATAATCTAAAAATATTTTATTGTTTAAAATTCAACATTAAAAAATTACAAAAAAGATAAAAGCTTAAAAAGAATAAATTTTCTAAACAAAATAAATAAATTTGATTTATTAATTATTTTAAATAAGGAGTTTATCATAAAGTAAATATCAAGTTCATAATATTAAAATTAAACATAAAATAACAAAGAAAACTAAAATAATAGATTTAAGAAAATAAGTTTAATAAAATAAAAAATTATTGAAATCAAATTGTTTTTTGTATTCAAAAATTTATAAAATATAAGAAAATTTGTAATTTATAAGATTGCATAAAAGTAAATGTTTTTTTATTTAAAAAATTATATAAACATATAGTAAAGATAATAAAATTTATGCTTCCAAAAGAAAAAAAATTAGATTGTGTCAAAAAAAATAAGATTAAAAATTGTGTAAAATAAATTAATTTTAAATATAGGTATAAATTTTAAATTTTTTAGGAAACAAATTAAAAATTAAAAATTCAATAAGAATATTTATTTTGAAAATTGTAAATTAATTGTTTGAAAAAATAAAACAGAAGCAGATTCTAAGAACATAGAAAAATATGGAAAATCAAAATTATAAAATTATCTTTTTAAATATTATATAAAGCTTCAATTCTTAAGATTAAAATATACAAGATAAACTAATACAGAAATTTAATCATTTTATAAATTTAAAAAAGAAATGTTATATTTAATAATTAAATAAAGCAAAGAATATCTGAAATAAAAGATTGATAGTTAAATAATTGATAAGGTATTTAAATATTCTTAAAGTATGCTGCTATAATTTAACATGATATAGTTTTTAAATTATTAATTTAATTTAAATTAAGATATAGATTTGATAAAAAGATTAAACACAGTTTAATATCTTCTCTCAATTTCTTATTTTTGTCTGATTTTATTCAAGTTATATTTCTATCTTTTGTTACTTTTGCTTATTTTTTTAATTAATTTTACCTTTTTATTGATATATTTTACATTTTAAAGGAAAGTTATCTTCTTTTATAAAATTACAGCTTTTAAATACTTACTTTAATTTATTTTTTTACTGTAATTTTATGATAAGATGATGATATAAAGTTTAAATATTTTTTAAATGCTTAATAAGATTTTTAATGTATTATATTTAGAAATACATTTAAAATTAAAAAAGTAAAAATACACTAATTTTAGCATTTTTATTTGAAATTAAAGAAAAATTAAATATTTTTTAAATAATATTAAAATTACAAAAAGACATTCAAGCGTATATTATTTACGTCATTGTGATTGACCGATTGATGCTATGAAAATTATTATTAATCTCTTTCAATTCTCTTAGTAAATAAAATTATAAAACTATAGAAAAATAAGGAAAAATCTATTAAATTTTTTATTAATTATTTTATAAGAAATAAAAGAAAATTTATGATTACGTTAAATATCTAAAATTCAACAATTTCTTTAGATAAAAATTGACTTGCTAACCTCTTAATCAAAATTATATTATTTTTTAATTTTTTAATAATAAACATTTTTAATTAAAAATAAAGTTTAATTTTAAATTATAAAAATGAAAACATGAAAATAAAATATTACAAATTTACAAATTAGCAAGCTTTATAAAATAAATTTACAGAATTTAAAAATATGTTTTGAATGATATAAATTAAAGAAAAATCGCAATAAACATATACTATAGTTTCAAAATATGAATAAATTATAAAAATAAATAATAAATAATATAATAGAAAGAAATTAGTTTAATATATAAAATGATTCATATTTATTAGCAAATAAAATTAATACTTTTATCTATTAAGTAAATTTTTATGATAGAGGAATTAAAAAATTAAAAATTAAATAAATGAAGTTAATATTCAAGATATTCTTTATCTAATTAGAAAAATTAAATTTTTTTTTAAAAAACTTGTATTGAAAATCTAATGAAATATATAAATTGTGAAATCGATAATTTTCGTTAAATCATCATCCAAGTATTTAAAAATTAATAACTTTTTATTAAGACTAAAAAATTTAGAGGGATTAATAAGCAAATAGCAAATAAATAAATTTAATTAAAGAACACGTAGCCCTCTTGATGGTACGCAACTCTTTAAATTAATTTTATTTATTGTTAATAATAATTTCTAATTGGAAATTTCCTCTAGTAATTCACTCCCTTGGAAATTCTGTCTTACAATAGAGCATGGTCTTATTGATGCCTGAAGAGACTTTATCGTCTGGCATCTTTCATCAACCATTACTCAATGCCTCCAGTTCTTTCATATTTGGTTCCTGCCAATATTCTTGCTCAGTTTATCACTCTTGAAGTGCTTTTTGGTATTTGAATTTAAGTTAATCTCAGTTGGAGGATTACCCTAAATTTAAAATATATTTATATAATAAAATTTAGCTAATTGCTAGGTAATTTATTACAGATTTAGTAAAAAATAAGAAAATAATAAATTTAAAATATTTAAAATTATGGAATCTAAGAAAATGTTTATAATAATAATAAATCAATAAATTTTATTATAGAGCGCGTAGCACTCTCGTTGGTGCGCAGCTCTTTAAAAAAATGTTTCATACTGACAAGAATGCTTGTTACTGATAAAATTATCAGATACTGATAAACCTTGTTCAATACTGGTATAATTATTCAGTACTGATAAAAATGTTCAATACTGATATAATTTTAGAATACTCGTAATCTTTAATACTTGCTGGAGGTCCAAGGACATGACAGGAATGTGTCTCATTGCATCACCAAAGCAGAGGACGACATGTGTCAGTTATGGGTACTTAAATTCCCCACCTCTGATGAAGCTCGCAATATTATTTCTTTTTAGTTCCAGAATTAAAAATAAACGAAGCCAAGCCAAGCCAGTGACGAAGGTCTAAGAATCTTATGTCTCGAGGTCAAACCAAAGCAGAGAAAGACATAAAGTCGATTATGGGTACTTAACTTCCCCAACCTCTGATGAAGATGACCTTGTTGTTCACCTTCGAACAACTATGGCGGTTTTAAAGTAAATATAATATCTTAGAAATAAAGAAATAATCTAATATAAAATTTAAGATGAAAATATAAGATTATATTATTAGAAGAAAATAAGCATCAAATATTAACAATAGATCAAGACCAAATAAAATTAGAACAAATTTATCAAATGTAAAGAAACTTTAATTTACTATTATAAATAATATATTCAAAAAATTCTATATAAAAATTACATTTGACTGAAAATTAAAAAAAAATTTTAAAAAAATTTAAAATAAATAAAAAAAAATAAATTTTAAAAACGTTATATTTCAATCAAGTGAAAAATTAGCTTTGAATTATTATTTTCATATTAATCAAATTAAAATGTTTTTTAGGAAAATTAAATGTTTCTTTAAAATTATCCCTCTAAGTTGAGAGTAAGCATAATACTCCTTAGTTTAAAACTTGCTCACTTTCAGGATTTCTCTACTTCTTAGTTAGAGCTTAGTCCTTCATAATTTTCAATCATATGTTATTCCAAAGGTAGTAAAACCTTTAATTTTTTTGCAGATTTTCTTAATTAGTCTGTCTTTTTTCCAGAAATGCTAATTGTTACTAAAAATGTAGCATTTCTTCTTTAAATTTTTATCTAGTATGAAGTTTCCTTTTTCCATTTTTGCCTCTTAATTTAACAATTAGATTTGTTTACTATATTGTTTATTGTAAATTTGTCTTTTTTATGCCAATATTCACAATTTTGCCTATTTCTTTCATCTTAGTTTCAAAAATCTCCTTAGAATGAAAGTATGATGTATGCATTTACGTCTTTAAAATAAATTTGTTGCTATATCATAGTTATTTCAAACTTTTCCAGTAAAAATAAAAAATTTGGATAAAGGCATCCGCAATGGACATTTCGCAGCTCCAAAGAAACAGGATTTAGCAACATCCTAGGGAATCTAGATTTAGGTAAAGGGAACTATAAAGACTACTCACTAATTAGAAATTTGCTTCTTACGAAAAATATAGAAAATAAACCAAGAACATTATTCACTCGAAAGTCTCTGATTTCCCTACAGAAGATTAGTTAAGTTATTATATCTTATTAAAGTAGTACTATATCTCCAGGAAGAGACTAAAGTTCTAAAAAAAGATAATAAAAAGACTAATGTATAATATAGAAATAACAGAAAAATTAGAATTGAGATTAGTATCCTAAGAAAGAGGCATAAATGGCTTCTGAAAACTATCAATGACTAGAAAATTGTCTCAAAAATATTAATCTTAAAAATAAATAGCTAAATATTTAAAATAAAATAAAATAACTTATTTTCTCTAATATTACTAATTATATAATTTTTTTAGCAACTAAGATTCTACTATATTTTTTTATAAATCGGTATGCAATAAAAAATTATTAATTTTAAATATTTAAGTTTTTCTTAAGACTATGAGGACTTGTTGATTCAATTAAATTTAATTTGTATCTATTCAAATAATTTTTATGTAAGCTTAATCTTTTAATTTTTAAAGGAAAAATACTCCTATATTTTTTTAATATATTTTGCTGTTTATATTTTTTAGATGTGCTTCTTACATTAAATATCATTTCCTAATTTAGAAAATAAATTATCATGTTTCCTTTTCCTTATCTACCAATATGATGTATGCTCTCTTTATTGTTTTATCTTGTTTAACAGCTTGAATATGAAAGAAAGCAGAATTGAAAGAAAAATTTTGATCTAAATATCCAAATATTTTGCATAATTCTAGAAAAGTTATGAAAGTTTCAAAACTGAAAAAATTTAAGATTTGAGTCTTGCGAAATGGAGGAAAAAGTTAATGATTCAATCTATTAATCTCGATCTATCGAAAGTCTATGTAAACTGAATTTTATATGTAAGTAAATTTATAATATCGCCTGTCTAAAGCTATATAAAAAGCAAAATATCTAAGTCTTTGCAGAAATTAAAGGAAACTATTAAATGCATTTTTTTATAATAATCTGAAGAATTGGGATAATTTAAAAAGAAAAATAAAGATTGATATTAATTATTTAAAATTACCTCTTAACTTTGAGCATAAGCCAAAAAGTTTTATTATACTTAATCATTTTTTATTTTAAATTCATATTGCAAAGAATTTATCCTCGATTAAAAGTCTATATTTCAGTTTTTACATTATTGAAAAATATTTAGATATTTGAAGATATAAATATACTTATTATGATAAAATTTTGTTATTTTTTGAGATTTTCGTCTATTTTTTCCTTCCCCAATTTTTACTAGATAAGCATCAAACTTAATTTCAAAGTTCGTATTACATAATTTTTTTAATTAATTTAATTTAGCTTTAGATTTTATATTATATCAAACATTTCTTCTTATTTTTGTATCTACTATTTTCCACTCTCTATTCTGTGCTCTTACCTCGTAACTATAAAGAGTTTGTTGCTCTTCTTCATTTCGACTTGTACTTCACATCCATATTTTTCCATATTCAAATATAGCATTATACCAAAACGAACTTTTAAAGTTATTAATTGGAAAGGCACTTCCATTTTTAATTATACTCTTTCAATCATAGACACATGCTTACTCGAATTTATTTCAACCATCAAATATATATATTGACTCGTATTCACTCACAAACACTGAAGCCACTCTACCTGCTTTTTGTGGTAATCGATTATTTATATTCTTTTACCAACTATTAATCATCATATCATATTCATATATCTAATCAGTTGAAATTTCAGTTTGTGAATTTTTATTTTCTTGAATTAGCCCTCCAAAAGAAAAAATATAATCATATGTGTAATTCAGCCCATGCAATAATAACTTAGCCTAATGGTCTGCTATTTAGCTTGAAACACGCTACTAGATGTTATATAGCTCACATTTGCTTGTTGGAAAATGCTAATCTAAATACGAAGTGTTAATAGACCTTACCTACCACTCCTCCCATTATATAAAATAATTTCCTGTTGTCATATGCTAATGATGTATATCTCCTTGGAGTTTACAAATTTATCCTACTTACAACTTTGCCAATATCTATTTCAATTATATTATTCTTGTGATTTTTTGCTTCTAAGCCTCCCACTAGAATTATCTTAGTATTATTTGTTTAATAAGTAGATGATTAAGATTTAGAAACTGGATTCAATGTTGATACTTCTTAAGATAGTATATTTACAGGATTTTATGTTATATCTGCAGCCTGGAGAATATTCAAATCATATTTAATTCTAGTGTATTAAGTAATCGGAACTGTAACTTTATTGTGATTTCTGCTCTTTACTTATTATAAATTTTCTGTAAATGCAATATTTTGAATCTAAATTAAAAAAGCCTTACTTTATTATTTTATTGCTATTAACATTCAGTTTAAACAATTTCAGCATTTCCTATTTTTAATAAATGATTTACCAGCTATATTTGCATTACTATTTTCCATTAAATAGTTTTATTATATTTCATTCTCTTTTGCTCTCACTATCTTACTTTCTTCGTTGCTATTTGCAATTTTTATATAGCTTTATACTTTTTACCCTTCATTTTACTATTTTTCACTCGTTTTAATGTTCTATTCGTTAATGCAATTGATCAGCTTGTTTTTAGTGTTTTGTAAATCTAATCTGTTTTGGGGTTCTTGTTGTCAGCATCCTTATATCACTTATGCAATTTACTATGGACAATCTTCTGGAATTTCTTCTCTTTCTCCGTTTTTTATATCTTACATTACACAAAAGTCTTCTGCATCTTGAAAAGGAATCTTTCTGGTTGCTATTTCCCAGAATATTACACCTAATGAGAATATATCTGATTATTTGCTATATTTAGGTTTAGAACTTAAAGTTTCTGGAGCCATCCAGCGTATAGTTCCAACTCGCGTCTAAGTGTTTAACGATTTAGATTCAGTTTTTACTTTTGCTAGTCCTAAATCTGTAATTTTAGCATTATAATCCTTATCTAGCAGAATGTTATTGCTCTTCAAGTCTCTATGTATAATATTTAGCCCATGAATGTACTAGAGTCCTAGTACAATATTTAAACTTATTTAGTACCTTATTTTTCAAGATATTTCTTCTCTATTATGCAAGTATTAAAATAGTGATTGAGACATTAACTCCATAACCAGACTCAAAGGCTAAGGACAATAGCCATATAGTAAAATCACATTAGGATGACGAAGTTTTTTCAACATTTAAAGCTCTTGCAAAAACTCTATCTAAGTATCTTTAGTTGGATTTTATGTCATAAGTTCTTTTATAGCTACATCAATGATTCCTTATCATTTTCCTCTATAAACAATACCAAAACTTCCACTATCTATCCTTTTATTCTTCTCTAGATCATCACTTGAAATAACTAATTCTTAATCAAAAATACTTTCCATTTTAAGCTTTAAGAACTGAGAACATATATTAAAACACTTAAACAATCAGTCTTAGCTAAAACAAATCGATAAGAGAATTTTAAAATATATAAAGATTCTTGGATATTGATAAATTTCAAGTTTAGTGCAATACTTATTTAAACGCAACTAGATATGAAAGCTTGTTTTGGGTATTAATAATCTATATTGATAGAGTTAATGAAATAACCATCAAAATAAAAATTATGATAAGAGCTTATTAAAGAAGATATTGATTTTACCTTTTATTTTTGTTATGTATTACTGTATTTATTTCGACCTTAAGATTATTAAAAAATAAAAAGAGAGGTTTTATAAAAAAGTGAAGTATGCTTATTGCTGTAACATTGGTTCTATTTGATGAAGTTAAACAAAGAGTATAAGGTTTTGAATAATCTCATAATTAGAAGAAGCAATAGAAAAATATATATTTGAATCTTCTAATTCTTTAAATTTAATTTAGCAGATGTAATTTTTTCTGGCTATAAAGAAATTTAATCATAAGCTTACAATTTCCATAAATTTGATGCCAAAGATACTTCAAATCAACTATGAAACTGTTTATAGAAGAAATTACTAGATCTTAAATTATTGACATCACTAATAATAAACTCAAATTTTAATTGGTCAGAGAAAATAGCTTAACTATACAATCCAAATCGTTTTTACTATTCTAAAGGTACACATTAGATTCTTATCAGCATTTTTCTACTCCTTTCTCACATTACTTAGTTACATTTGTCATATAGCTTCTTTAAATTTACTTTGAGTTAGAATTATCTATATTATTTTATTAAATCATTTACTCTAAAGAATTCTTTCTATAACTTCCTTAAAGCACAAATAAGCTCTCTTTCTCATTTGCTTTTATGAATATCCATGGATTTTGTATTTTAATCAAAATGAGAATTTAAACTTTACCTTCTTTATATAGTTTCACTCCCTTTATTATGAATACTATACTTACTTATTATTATAAGCTTATCTGTATTTTATATTATCTAAGCTTTAAAAAATTGTAAGTAAGATGATGTATTTTCTAGGCTAAAAATTACTTTTTTCATTAATATTTATTCTTTTATATTTTCAAAATAAAGCTTAAAAGTATCAAGAAAAGCATAAAGGGATTAGTGTTGTGAAGAGTTACAAACATTATAAGTCTAAAATTTAAGCTAGCCATATAACCATTATAGTACTTTCTGTATATTTAATTAGAGCTGCAAGAAAAGAAGCAAATATTATTAGACACTTACAAAAGATTATTCTTTTTACTCATATCTATACAATAAGTGCGCTATAATAGTGTCATACTCTGCCATCTATTTTCAACTAAAATATGAAAATAGAATTATATGCGAAGAATATTTTTATCAGTTAAAGAAGCAACAAAGTTGGTTTTTAAACTGTAAAAGAATTCTTAATCTGGACATTAAGGATAATGAATGGTATTTCAACTAATTAATAGAATTTGAAAAGTAAAGATCATTAGAATAAAATCTGATTTGAATAATGATTATTGAAATGCAAAGAATTAGCGGTTTTTGATATTTTTAAAAGATACCTAGATGTCTAAAATTTTGCAAAAGGCTATTAGAAATGAATTAATAGTTTACAAGTACAAACTTATCTACTATTACCTAAAAACTAGCATATTAATAACGCTATATATATGAAGCAAAATAAAAAGTTTCTATATGATTACTGAAAAATATCTACAATCTATGCTTTAAATAGATATTTTAAGCGTATTAAAAAATATAAAATCTTTGTTACTTATTTAACTGATTATTCCATTCTTTCCTTTACTTTCAAATTACGATTGCTCTATTCAATATCCTCTCCTATTCTTATTCAAATTACCTAAATCTTATGATAAGATAAGCTTAGAACGATTGCTAGGAGTGTGCTTAAGTATTGATTTATTTCTTTATTTATTGTTAAGAAACATTTTTTGAATCTAAGGTTAAGGTTTAAAAGGTTAGTATTGCACAGGCTATTATAAGTGAAGTTTAAGCTTTAAAAAGCTTATTTGTAAATAAAGATTCTATTTCTTAAATCATCGCTTAAAGCTTGCCATAGATCAGTCAATTAGTCCTCAAAATTCCAAGTCAATAAATTTACATGAGCTACACAAGTCTTAGTGTAGTGGACTATGTATCTGCATAATATGATTAGTTGGTTATTAAAAGTAAAGGGAAATTATTTAACAATAATTAAGAAAACAATGGAATCGAAAAAGTTAATATTGCTAGATTGAATTAACTCATTAAACATTCCAAGTTGTCTAATTTGTTCTTCATTCTAAGATTTAAAGAATGGAATTGTCCTAGCTGATATCGTTGCTTGACTACATGATAAAAAACCCTTTTAGTCTGTGGAAAGAAATCCAATAAGCAGTAATAAGCAGATTTTTAATATAAAGTTAGGATTTAATGAGATCAAGAATGCGAAAAGGTATTAAATGCCTTAAACTGTGATGTAGCTTTCAGCAGAATAGATACATGAGGATGAAGAAAATATGTTTTAGTTCATGTTTTTCTTGTCTCAGTGCAAAACAGAAAATGCTCCTAGGCTAGAGTTCAAAAAAATGCAATAAAATGTTGTGAAGAGTGAAGAAAAGAACTAAGCAGTTAGTATTTAAAGCTAGAATTTGAAGTAATATGCTACTTTGTAGACTCCTGATGAAGATTCCCATGAAATGAATATTAAAGATATGCAAAATCTAAATACATCTCAGCAAAATCAAAACTAGCAAAGAAAGAACGAAATTTAGAGCCAAATTAATGAACTTAAATAAATAAAAAGTGGCTAAGAATCTACATCACAATAGCAGAAAAAAGAAGAAATTTAACAAGAGTAGTAAATGAAACTAAGTGACTAAAGCAAAAAAGAGGACTTAATCTAACAAAATGAAATGTAATATAATGTTGCTTAAAGTTCTGACTAGCAAAACAAAGATCTAGAAGTAACATAAAAGTAAAGCTCATCAAAATAGAATTTTCTACAATAGTTCACATTTAATAAAAACAGCTAAATCTACAATTTCGCGTCTTAATAAAATATAGAATCTGATTAAACCTTAGAGAAGACTTAAAAGCAAAATAAGGTTGACTAAAGTCAACAGAAACATAAAGAAAGGTCATTTTCTTAATAGCAACCAACGAACAATAAGCTAGTAAATATTTCTAAATAAGAAACTTCACAAATGTCATATAACCATCCTAAGCTTTCGTTGTAATCCTCCACACCACTCATAACAGATAAAACTATTAACTCAATAAGATACAGTTCCTTAAGGAAGCCTTCATAGAATTTACTGTAGAAGAAAAAGTAAAATATGCTAATTACCTTATGTAGAGGAGTGACTTGCGACAAACCAAAAGTAGATTGCTTTTTATTTAGATTTCCAAGTGCTTTACCTCCTTGCACAGAAATATGCGGACTTTTTAAGAAATAGAACAAAGAACTGAAGAGATCAATGAGTATACAAAATAGAAGTATAAAACTAGAACAAAAATCTAAGATACTTACTGCGAATAATACTCCTACCAGCAAAGTATCAAAATAATCTTAATATTTACTGGGAGATTTTACCAACGAAACTCTATAAAAAGAATTCTAAACATATGATGAGCGAAATCCAAAGAACATATCTCAAACCGAATAAACATCAAGAATAAAACTCTTTTAATGAATTCAATCGCTTCAACTTCTGAAAAACAAGCAATAGGAAGATGTAATAATATTATGCAGTACTGGAGAGCTACTAGCTGATATTATAAATCGTATTTAAGGGAAAAATGAAGTTATCAAAGGAATTAAAAAAGGAGCAACTACTAAAACGTAGATGCTATCGAACGTAAATAAAGTGCTAAATTATCTGAAGCAACTTCCTAAATTTAGAAGAAGGTTTCTCTTTTGTCCTAATAAAATAACACAGTGTGAAGAAAAGGCATGCTGAGGGATCATTGAAGATATGAAAAAATACTTTTCGAAGGTTCAAGCAACTTAAAGATAATCAAATTTAACTTAGTTAAGTGATTAAAGCTAATAACCTATGAAAGCTTTTACACCTGGAGATACCACTCCAAAAGGATAAAAGCAAGAAAAGGAAGAGTAAAATTCAAGATTCCTAAATAAATAACTTATCTAGAGTTAGTCTAATATGAGTGCCTTTGATATTTTCCCAAAGCCATTTATCTAGACTCCTTAGCCTTTAAAAAAGTTTAGCTTAGATTTTTAAAACTCATTTGGTAGCATATCAGGTGATAGAAAAAGTAAAAGCAAAACTTAGACATAGGAGATTGAGAGAGATAAAAGTAAAATAAGATAAATATCTGAGAGGAATATACAAGAAATAAAGATCTGGTTAGACAGATTAGGATTAAGCCATTTACTTCATTTCTAGCAATAACATTTTTTAAAGGATCCATTAAGGAATGGAATACTCTTAGCAGAATTACTAACATTACTAGAACCAAATAGTACTAAGTTCAAATTTAAAAAAAAAGTGTAAAACGTATAAAGTGCTAAATGGAACGTCGAGCAAGTTTTTCAGTTATTATGAAGATGCTGTCCTATGCCTAAAGGATTAATGTGAAGACATGAAGAAATTTTAAGAGGAGATATGTAGATAATATGGGGAATCCTTTGAGCTATATACTAGTACTATATTACTCCAGATACTAGGCTAAATTTTGATGTCAACGATGATTTTCAGCTCATTTTAAGATGACTCGAGAGTATAAAGATTATTTACATTGATGATTACTAGGAATCAGTTCAATAAGTACTGGGTAGTTGTAAAAATGGAGTATTGATATGCTAGTTAGTCTAGTAAATATTTCAAGAGTAGTTAAAAGGAAACTTTTTCACTTCTCCCAAAACTGAAGGTGCAGCTTTGCACAATCTAAATAAAGCTTTTTAGATTTTGAGAAAAAAACCTAACTTTCCTTAAGAAAACCTGAATAAGGCAAGGGAAATTGTTTAAGGAGATAAGCAAGTTATCTTAGCACTACTCAAAGACTTCGAATCTTACTATCAAGTGCTTTATCCTAATGTTTCTATACCGCAAGGTAGTAAATAACTTAGTAGCAGAATTTCTAGAAGCAGTTCATCCAAGCCAAAGCCTTAAGTTATAGAAACAACTTAATAGGATGATTTCAACTTGATAAAGTCAGAAAAAATGACTCCAATGCTTAGAAGCTATTTTTCACCCTAAAGTAGTTGCCAGTTTAATACTCTAAAGGATTAAAAGTTAAAAGAGAGTTAAGTTATTCAATAAAATGCTAGCAAAGATCGAAGGTTTCGCACCTTTTCCTTATAAAACTTAGATAATTAAAATAGCTCGACAAGAGCTTCAAGGATATCCATAAGAGAAGAATCACCTGGTAATAAGTGATTTTAGTCACAGATGAATTCTTTGTTTATAGATAAGGAAATTACAATACTTAACTAATGGTTATAGACAGTTCTAACTGAGTTTCAATAGAAAAATATCCAATTGGAGGCAGAAACTATAGAAGCCTTCAGTGATGGGTAAGAATTCTATACAGTACTCTATTATGCTAAATTGTGAGCTCACTGGAAAGAATTCCTATTTAAGGAATTCATTGAAAAGTTAGGTCAAAAGCAGCTGCTAAACATAATATTAAGTGAGCTATAGAGATTCTAAAGAAAAAGAACGTAAGCATTTACTTTAGGATTTTCCAAGCAAATTTCTGTTTTGTGAAAATTAAATAATACAAGGAAACGGAGAAATAATTCGAGACTTGCTGAAATACTTAAAGCATTAATATCGTTACAGAAATTTAGCCAGAAGCTGCAATTAAATATCCACATAATAGTAAACCAAAACTGATATTGAGGCTGACGAGAGATCAAAGATTTTAAAACTGTAATAATCAAGAGATTAGTTTTATGACTGAACAACCTTCTTACATTTATAATTTATTTAAAGTATAATATTAACATACAGTCAAATATCTCAATGGCTTAAAAAAAACCTACATTTATATAAAATTTAGTTTAAAAGTAACATAAACGTACATGTTAATAAATAATCACATAAGTCTTGCATAATTTGTACACTTCTCAATTAAGTATTTTATAAATGCTGATTTTTCGATTTCTTGGTACTCGACAAATCTAATTCACTCAACAAAACTATTCACTCCTGCCGCATCGAGTTAGAATAGTTTATCGCTAATCTTTTTCATATCCTAGAAGATTTAAAGCATAAAGGAATCACTGGTTTTCTGTATTAGTAACTTACTATTATATTACTTGGATTTTTCTTCTTAAATAGCTGAAAAATAAACCAGAGAATCTTAAATACCTTCACTTTCTTTTTCGTTAATTCCAAAGCTTGTACAAGTCTTAAAGAGCTTTTACTTACTAGAGTTAAAAAAACAGGATTACGAACTTTTTGCTAGTAGTCAGTCGGAAGCTGCTCAGTTAAAATTTCTATTAGCAAGCATATCATTTTTGTTCCGTTCTTAGTTTCTAAGATTGTAGCATTTAAAATTTGAAGAGAAGGCTGTACCTAAGGATCTGTGCATATGGTAGCTAATTACAGCACAAAAATAACTATTTGCTTCAGACTTTTCTTAGGAAACAAAATTCCAATTCTCTTATCACGAATACTTAACTCTAAAAGCTCTAAAATTTTTTTTTGCTTGTTCTTATCCAGCTTGTTAAATCTAATAAAGATCTATTCTAAAGTTGGTTTAAGCTGAAATGATAGTATTTATTACTAGATCCAAATAACAGAGTTAAGTTTTTATTCCTAATTAAGCAAAATTTCCAAAATTTCGGTCTATTTCTGGTTCTAGTTTTCTTCTTCTATCTAAAAAGATTCAGATATTAAATCTATAGGCATCTACTATTAAATAATAGGTGTCTATTTTCGTTCATTCTCTTACTTATAATTTTTTTCATTTTCCACTTTAAAGTTTTTCTCTATCTCAGGCTTTGATTATAGCCCTTTACTAAAATTTTGCTAGTTTTCATTTATCTAATTGAACTTCTAAAAGCTTTATTGTTTCTCTTAGTTTTCTAATTCTTATAAACCAGAAAAGTGTAAAAGCAGCTTTTCGTAAGTCTATTCGCTGCTTAACTTCTCAAGAATTTGCTTGTTATATTTCCAAGCTGAGCTTTGGAAATTATCCGTACTTTCCTAAAAGTGCTGGCTTATTTCTTGAAATAGTTGAGAGTACTTTTAGTTGAATTTTTCAATATATGACTAAGATATTTCTTTGCTTTGTGTCTGTTTTTGGATTTCTTCCTTAATAAAATCTCTAACTCTTTCAAAGGTGTATGTTGCTATCAGTTGATCAAATAGTTCCCTTACATTTTATTTGGTGCTTTCCTCAAAGTCTTCATATTCCTGATCGTTGGTTAGTATCTTAATAAAAAGAAGAAGGAGAGGATTTAGGAGTTCTAGCGTGAACATATCTCTTCGCTTAAGGAATCCAATTACTGCATTTATAGATCTTTCATAATCACTCTTATCTTCACTGGATTACTTGACTGATTCCAAATACTTACAATAAGCTTGAGGTAGTTCTTAAAGTGGAATTCATCTGTTTATAAGAAGATCTAAAGGACAGGACACACTTGATTCTAACTAATCAGAAGAATCAACAGGCAGAAGTGTAAACAAAAATAGTAGAACTGACTAAGCAGATTATTAGGAAACTGCTAATCTCAATGCTGAAACTGCATCAAGTACTGTTAAGTGGAAATCTTCGCTTCTTAGTTCAGTTATATAGTTAATAAAAATTTCTGTTATTTGAAGGATTTATTAATCACTTGCTTCTTCGAAGTTATTGTTTCCTCTTCCTTACTTCCTCTACCATTTTTTAGGTTGTTTACTGAAGTTCTAGCAAGCTTCTATAAAGTCTAAAAGATAATCTTATCTTGCTAGCTTTAGTTTCTAAATTCACTCTACAATCTTAGAATTAGACTATTGCTACTACTCACTTATGCTTTACTATTGCACCAATTTCTACTTTTCTTTTGACTGAATTATCTCTTAGCTTTGCTGTTCAGTTTAACTGTTTTTTCGCTAAGACTAAATTTGCTTTGACTTAGAAATATCTATAACCTGCTAGCTTTACTTCTACTCTAACTACTCTTTCAAATCATTCTCCTTTTATCCACTTAAAAGACTAACTAAAGCATGCTTTAGATGATCTAGGCCTTATATCTAATCGATTAATTGAACGAGTCCTTAGATATAAGGAATTGAGCTTTTCTGCTTAAAGAGTTAACTTCTATGAGTAATTCTACTAATGCATCATGTAAGTGACCTCTTACAACTCTAATGGATTTATTCCTCGTTCAGTTTAGAATTTCCTGAGAGTATTTACTCTAATGTTTGCTTAATTAGGAAGATAAGCTAGAACTACTCATTTATCATGAATAGCTAATCAAGACATGATTCTATTACTTTTATATGCTCGTTTTGTATTCCTCCTGGAACTAAGCCCAAAGTTTAAAGAAGCAGTTTGAGAGCTATCTGTAGCTCTTGAGAATTAGTCTCAAATGACTTTAGTAAAACTTTGGTAAGAATATGTAACAAATTTGGTACTATCATATGTAAGCTTTTGCTGGGGAACTAGTTAAAATGATAAAGCAGGCACTGCAAAATATAACCCTTGATTTAGTTTATAATCTCAGCACTTTAAGAATCAAGATAATAGATAACATCCTATTAGTTAAGTAACTACGTTTCATTAATTTCCTGAACTATCTTTTCTAAAATATCCCTATGTTATTCACTAAGCTCTTAAGTATCAGGTAGAACATATTCATTCTATATCTAGTAAGATGTTTACTTTTAGTCTTGCTAATTTGGAGTACTAGGTCTAGATCTTCTTGGTGATTTTAAGTTTTTCTATGGAGTTTGTGGTTAAAAATTTTCCACTCCTTGTAGCAAATTCTATATTTTTAATGCCGTTTCTTTAACTACAACATAAGCTGGCTATTCCTATATTTTTTGAATAAAGTTAGTCAATTTTTTTTGCAGCTTTTGCTAAATTTTGGCAAGTTAGTTTGTCTCATCCTAACCTGCATCACCTAACATAATATCAACTGAACATTTGTTCAGACTTTCTAGCAAGCCGTATCAGAAAATCATACACCTTTCTCTTATTTAGATGTTTTAGCTACTTATTGCCTTTTCTAGTAAAATTTCTGATATCTTTTCGATAGAAACGCACTCACATTTGATTAAGTTGTTAAGAGTATCATCTATAATCAGTAAAAAGGTTTTCTTCCTTTCCTTGTACTTTTCAAGGATACGCAAGCAGAGCCACTATGAATTTTCTTACATAAACTTCCTATAAATCTGAGCTAGAATATTCAAAGTTTTAATGGCTTCTTAGTAAACTAAGATATTTGGATCTTCAAGTAATGTGCCAAGAATAGTTAAGATCTGTACATAAAGTATTTTTTTATTATTTTGGTCAATGAATATTCCAGGTGTTTCTATTTAATAGTTTAAAGACTCTAGAATCTTCCTTTTCATCTTTGGATCGCTTGTATTTCCTATTTGTAAAAAATCCTGTGAAATCAGTGTACTAAGCTCAATGTACTAATTCTCCATTCCAATCAAATTATTTCCTTGAGTCTACTTTTCCTAATTTTTTTGAACCTACCAAGTAATTTATTGTTCTTACTTTTGGTTATATTTCTTATCTGTTTATTCTTCAAATACAAAAATTAAAGGATTCTATTTCTGTTACTTTACTAAACATTACTCTATTTCCTTAATTAAAGCTTATCTTAACTGACCATCTTAGAATAGGTTCAAAATCATTTCTGAAGAGTCCAGAATTCTTGAAAACAAGGTAGTTAAGCAAGAAAGAGTTGCTTCTCTAATAACTCTTTGAGAATGCTTCAAATTTTCCTTCAAGCTATAAATAAGTTCTTAGAATACTGGCTATAACTTCTAATTTGCTTATTCTATTTACTAAACTGCTGTCTATGTCTATTTGATACAAAACTAGCTCAGTTTTGTATTCTTATGACTGAAAAACTTGACAAGTTCTAGGATAAAATTGACGTTTTTCTTACATACTAGCTGAATTATACTTTCAATAGTCTTTACTTTCAGCTATAAGGTATGAGATAACTCTACTATCTTCTAGAATTGAATTGCATCTAAGTTAAACTTTGTGTTTAGCAAGAATGACTTTGTGCATTTCAAAATTTCGTGTGTTACTGATAGATTGGACTCTTCCAAAAATGTCATCAGGTTTGAAGAAAAAATTTAAGCGCAGTCCTATGTAAGCTAAGACTGACTCATTGTTAAGTCATTGAATTACTTTTACATTAATTAGAAGCCATTTTACCTTACCGCCCATTACTTATGCTATATTTTCTGGCTAATAGATAGCTAATCAGTATCTTCCTCTTCCTGCAATCCTTACTTACTATAGAGATTCTGCTTTTAAGTTGATAATTTTTCATTTTACTTAGAATTAACAGGAGACTCTAGCAACGGTTAATCAAAAGCAGAAGCCTTGAAGTGAAAATCCTTATAATCTAAATTCTATTATAGCTAGAGTTCTCTATACTAAAACTAGACATTCTTTTTATTTTTTTCAGGAGTGGAAATCTCAGACAACTCTAATGCGGGAGTCTTCTAATCATTAGAATTTTGTAAGTAGTAATAGTTTTCTTCCATCTCTTCTTTCTAGTTTCTAAACATCTACTAAGTCTTTGGTTTATTGCTATAAAGAGATTTTTCTTAAGTTTGAGTTTTGATATTTTCCATTTTATTTAGTTGCGATTTTATTTGAAAAAAATACCTTGAAATTCAAATTTATTTCTTGTTTAATGCCTAAATATCATAATACTAATGTTTCTAGGATTTATCTAAGTGTAAGCATTTAGATGAAGAACTTCGAGAATTCCCTTTACATAGTACCTTTTAAGTCTTTACTATCGAAAATGTTTTTTTATTATAGTATTTTAAACTTAAAACCTATCTGTCATGAACAGTTTTTCAAAAGAAAGCTTTTCTTAGCTTTAATACTAAGTATTATACTAATAAAGATAGCTTATATTCAATCTTTATTAATTCATTAAAAATATTCCTTTGTCTAGCTTAAGACATAAATAGCTACTATTTAAATTAGATAGTCATCTTTATTACTATTATAACAGTTTTCTAATAGCTATATTGGCTAAATGTATTTGAGTATGCTCAATCTATACTAATTTTATTACTCTTTAAGTATTTTTTTAATTCTTTCATCACTATATTCATTACTAATATTTAAACTTTCTTAAAGGAAAGATTAAGCAGTTACCTTATAGTTATTTAAGCTAGAATTAAAAGAATTTAGAATAGCAACAATCTATAATGGCAAAAAGATAAATCCCGAAAAGCTAAACAAGACAGCTTTTTTCTTTCTTTTTTTTAAAGATAAAAGTGGTAATTTTACTTAAATTTAGCTATTGATATCCTTATAACTCATAAGTAATATCTAATCAGCTCATTATTATCGATTAAGAAGTCAATCATCTATTTATATTATGAACATATTAGATAATTTTAATAATTTAAGTATTCCTTTTGCATATGATTAATAAGCTATTATATTAGTAAAGCATTTTATAAGGAATTAAATTCCTGCTACTATGAAGTTAAGAACTCTTAAGTTATCATTTAATTTAGAATGTATCTGCTATATTTATCATATTTATCATATCTATCATTATCTTTAATAATTCCAAGTTTAATAATTTCGCTCTTTTGCAAATATCAATTTCTTTACGTTAGAGTTGTAAGAGGATGATCAGATTATGTATTAGCAGCTATATTAATATAATACAATTTTAATTAGACTATCTCTTTCCTTATAGCTAAGGATTTGCACAATTGAATGATCTCAGTAATAATTTTATAAAGCATGCTTTGATAAATGTTTTGAGTGATAAGATGAAAATGAGTAAAAGGAATAATTAGAGCAGAAATAAACCTATTAAGCCAAAGAATATTTCTAAGTAAAACATTTTTTAATTAACGAAAAAAAACTTGACTAAGTAGAAAAAGTAAATTATACCAAACCAAAAAAATCAGAAGAAAAAGGTATTAAAACTCATAGAAACGAAGAAAATTAAAAAAATTATAAAATTGTGAAACTAATTTGAACTAAAATTATCGAAGCATATTTATTACTTAGACAATTAGAAATATTTCAGAACTTCAATATCTTTATTTAGTTGTTACTCTCTTTAAATCCTTGCTAAGAAGTTTAATCTCTAATTGTATATAAAAATCCTTTAGATTTCTCTTTTTAAGATAAAACTTAATCTTTTATCCCTTTAAAGTTTCTTACTTTAATAAAAATGTATAAAGCAAGTTATCAGTTTGTTATTTTTTAACGCTATAAACTAAATTAAATTTTATTTTTATTTTAGTTTACTTAGCATTACTGCAAAACTATTTCTTTTATATCTTAAAGAAATCCGTATCCTAATAGCTATATAAGTAAAAATATTATATATATAAATAATTATTAGTAAAGGGTAGTAAATATAGATGTATGCTATTATAAAGCTAATACTTAAATGAGATAGAATACCTATATAATTATTAACATGCATAGAGTGCTTTAACAAGCTTAATTAATATATTTACAGTTTATAAATAACTTCATTCTTAAGTTAAATTATATTAAAGCAATTACTTTTCCTATATAATTTTGTCTATCTTAAGATTATTATTTAATTATATGTTTTTTGTATATACATTTTATTTTAACAATTCTAATAATACTCCTACCTTCCTTTCATTCATTTTTATATAGACATTGCTTGTAAAAGATTATTATTATGTATAATTTCATATTCTTTTTATTATAATCAATGCAATTTTGCTTGGATTCTAAAACTTAAATTTTTAGTAAAGCAAACATTGTTGTTTCAATTAATTTTACCATCTCTTAAATGTTTTGAATACTTTTAAATAACTCTCTTTACTTATTAATTACTATAGCTAAAAAATCCTTTTAAATTAAATTTATTACTTGCTTAATAGTCAATAGCCATTTTCCCAAATTGTCTTTAATCTACATTTAAAAATCTACCTTGCTAATAATATGCTTGAAGCAATTTAAATTAAATAATATTTAACTAAACTCTTAGTACTTAATTGACTTTAATTGAGGATGTTAAAAACAGTTTCTTATCTTTATTTGATTTAGTTTTTAACAATGATTAACTTAATAAACCATTGACTTACTTAAAAATTGTACTCTAAAGGTTTTAATGATAAAAGATCTTGCACAGACTTATTGTTCTTTCTATTGATTTGTATCATTAACGTTTTAACTACTTTTTGCTAATAACTTTTAATTAAAATTTATTTGTCTCTAGTTTTTAATCTTTTCATTATATATCTTAACTATATCCATGCTTTATAGAAGCCTTCTTATTTTTATTTTAATATTGAAAATTTAATCTCAGTCAATCCTTAAAGCTGCCAGAGTTTTAAAATTTATAATTTTTAGTGAAAATACTAGGGAACTGCATTTGAAAGCTTATATATAACTTGAGGTAGAATACTAATATGTTTAAATATTAATTAAAAGAGGTTTTTATCTAAAAAAGCAAGCATCATAATGAAGTAATTAAGTCCTTTAATGGAACTTAAATTTGATTCTATAAATTGATATACTACAGTAATAAAGTTGTTCCCTTAACTCATTAAGAAAAAATGAAAAGGATTTACCTTTTACCAAGACAGATTACTTAAATTTTTAAAGCATTTATATCTAAAATTAGAAAAAAGAATGATCACAAGAAAAAAATTTAACATAATCGTTGAAATACTTTTTAAAAGGCATTTAGTAAAGTTAAAGAATTATTAAGTTTAATAAAGTGGAGAATTCCTTAACTAAAAGAAGATAAAAAGATAATTTCGAATGCTTTATTGAAGCAAAATAAAATTTAAATTAAGATTTATAAGCATTTTTATAAGAGGAATCCATCTAAGTAGAAAAGATTACTAAGATGATATCTAATGTATAAATTGTAATAAAATGAATCTTTTCGAAAGCTAAACTTAAATTTGCAAGATAATTTTATATCTTTAACTATAAAGCATGAATTGACTATTATAAAATTTAGAAGGCAATAAAAATACTATCCTACAGGCTATAAAATTAAAAAGTGTAGACAAAATTTTAATATCCCTAGGGCAGAATAAAGAAGATATTTAATGCTTCACGAAAATTTTAGTTAAATGATAGCAATCCTAGAATTCCTAATAGTAAATAAACATAAACAAGCTACACAAAAATTTTCAGAATGAATAGAGTTAATTTTGAAGTTTTATCTAAATTACATAAAAAAGGAAAAAGACAATATCAATAAGGAATTTCGGTAAGAACTTTTAAATCCTTAGAAAAAGCATAGAAAATTTAAGCTTCGCGTTTTTTAACTATTTTAACAAAAATTCAAGAAAGGAAAGAATAATTTCCTTAAAAGATAAAAAAAAATATAAAAATGATTAAAAGTCTCGATAAATTTGAACTTAGAGCCTAAAATAATAGAGCTTGAGCCAATGAAGAAGGATTAGTAAATGATTGTATAAGATAGATAATTTATTCATTTAGCAAAGGTAAGCAAATCAAGGTCTAATTAAAAGCCCATTTGATGACGTAATTTTAGACCAATGCCTTAAAATTTTTAATTTAGCTTTTATTTTATAATTTTATTAATCCTTACAATTTTAAACATCTAATTGTAAACTATAACTTCAGTAGGTCAAATATAATAAATCTAGTAGGGTTTATTACCTATAATATTAAGTTCGTTTCTGGAATAATTGAAAAGATGATGGGAGCAGAGAGTGACCTTCGTAACTAAACTTTCCGGTTTTATGGCTAGGAACAAGTTCCTTTCATGTCGTTGAAAAGTGCCTGGTCATTTTCTGAAGGGAACGCTGTCTTTAAGATTATCCGCTCTTGGTAGGGGCTTGAAGCCTGGCTTCTCATAGCGTGGAGCTCCTAGCAGCTGTGCCTGGAGCACAACAGGATATCCCCGTTATTCCATAAAAAAAGAGCGTTGGGTCGTGCAAATGGAAAAGAGTTTCCGGTCCAAAAACTTCTTAGTTGAAATTAATTAATTAAGTTCTTTTCTGATTTTCAACTATTTCTCTTTTTAACTAATACTTTCCTAAATTTATCTACATCTTTAAATTAAAGCATATTTGAATAGTAATAATAAATAACACAGATATAAGCTAATAATATTTGATTTTTGTATAGCTAAATAAACTATCCAGCTAGATAAATAATCATATCATATTGTATTAATTTATGCTTTACTCTTTTATTATATAAATACTTTCTATCAAGCTTTCCTATTTATATTAAAAGTAATATATTTAACTTTAAGAAAATGTAATTAATAATATCATAAATCATCATAAAGGATTTTTAATTTAACTAATAAATAGAATGTAATTAAACTATCTTTACTAGTTTATTAAATATAGTCCTTAATTTACCTTCTATAATTACATTTTAAAGAAAAGCATCTTAGTTGTTTTTCTAAAAGGATACTGAAAGATAGCTTTACAATAATAATATTGAAGATATTTTACTTTAAAAAAATTAATAATTAATAATTCAAAGATATTTTATCATATTATTCTGATTTATTTAAACATTTAAGAATATAAATTTTTATATTTTAAGCTTTATATTTATTATAAATTTAAATTACATAATAAACAATACTTTTATTTTTAAATTGGATACTTTCCTTTCTTTAATATTTATATATTTATTATACATAAATAAATGGAGTAGCTATCCTCCAAATGAAATTAAATTACAATATGGAACAAAAAAAATAGTATAGATGAAGATCCAAAAAAATCTGATAGAAGAAAAAAAAAAGAAGACTAAAGTGTCATAAAAAAATCATTGAAGAAGGATGCAAGATAATAATGCAACATAAAAAGCAATCCGATCATGTCCCATAGAAGAAAAACTAACAAAGAATGCTAGTGCTGAGTAAGACTTCAGAAAATTACTCTAATAATCAAAGTTAAAAAGCTACGTGTTATCGAAGAGCTATGCGCAATACGAAAAAGCATAACTATTCTTTAGTAATTTATTAAATAATAAAATTATTTTTACTTAAAAAATAAAAAAAGTTTTAATCTGACGTCAGACTCTCTTGTCTCAAAAATATAAATCTAAGATTCGTGTTTTTTAGTGAGAATATTAAATTTGAATATCAGAGTGAGTTAACAAAGTACGAAAAAAAAAGTAGTTAAATTTTTAAGGGAAAAAAGCGTAGTTTCTAAGTGTTTTTTAGTGAGGATATTAAATTTGAATATCAGAGTGAGTTAACAAAGTACGAAAAAAAGTAGTTAAATTTTTAAGGGAAAAAAGCGTAGTTTCTAAGTGTTTTTTAGTGAGGATATTAAATTTGAATATCAGAGTGAGTTAACAAAGTACGAAAAAGAGTAGTTAAATTTTTAAGGGAAAAAAGCGTAGTTTCTAAGTGTTTTTTAGTGAGGATATTAAATTTGAATATCAGAGTGAGTTAACAAAGTACGAAAAAAAGTAGTTAAATTTTTAAGGGAAAAAAGCGTAGTTTCTAAGTGTTTTTTAGTGAGGATATTAAATTTGAATATCAGAGTGAGTTAACAAAGTACAAAAAAAAGTAGTTAAATTTTTAAGGGAAAAAAGAATAGTTTTTGAAGTGTTTTTTAGTGAGGATATTAAATTTGAATATCAGAGTGAGTTAACAAAGTACGAAAAAAAGTAGTTAAATTTTTAAGGGAAAAAAGCGTAGTTTCTAAGTGTTTTTTAGTGAGGATATTAAATTTGAATATCAGAGTGAGTTAACAAAGTACGAAAAAGAGTAGTTAAATTTTTTAAGGGAAAAAAGCGTAGTTTCTAAGTGTTTTTTAGTGAGGATATTAAATTTGAATATCAGAGTGAGTTAACAAAGTACGAAAAAAAGTAGTTAAATTTTTAAGGGAAAAAAGCGTAGTTTCTAAGTGTTTTTTAGTGAGGATATTAAATTTGAATATCAGAGTGAGTTAACAAAGTACAAAAAAAAGAGTAGTTTAATTTTTAAGGGAAAAAAGCGTAGTTTCTAAGTGTTTTTTAGTGAGGATATTAAATTTGAATATCAGAGTGAGTTAACAAAGTACGAAAAAAATTAGTTAAATTTTTAAGGGAAAAAAGCGTAGTTTCTAAGTGTTTTTTAGTGAGGATATTAAATTTGAATATCAGAGTGAGTTAACAAAGTACGAAAAAAAGTAGTGTAAATTTTTAAGGGAAAAAAGCGTAGTTTCTAAGTGTTTTTTAGTGAGGATATTAAATTTGAATATCAGAGTGAGTTAACAAAGTACGAAAAAAAGTAGTTAAATTTTTAAGGGAAAAAAGCGTAGTTTTTGAAGTGTTTTTTAGTGAGGATATTAAATTTGAATATCAGAGTGAGTTAACAAAGTACGAAAAAAAGTAGTTAAATTTTTAAGGGAAAAAAGCGTAGTTTCTAAGTGTTTTTTAGTGAGGATATTAAATTTGAATATCAGAGTGAGTTAACAAAGTACGAAAAAAAGTTTTTAAATTTTTAAGGGAAAAAAGCGTAGTTTCTAAGTGTTTTTTAGTGAGGATATTAAATTTGAATATCAGAGTGAGTTAACAAAGTACGAAAAAAAGTAGTTAAATTTTTTAAGGGAAAAAAGCGTAGTTTCTAAGTGTTTTTTAGTGAGGATATTAAATTTGAATATCAGAGTGAGTTAACAAAGTACGAAAAAAAGTAGTTAAATTTTTAAGGGAAAAAAGCGTAGTTTCTAAGTGTTTTTTAGTGAGGATATTAAATTTGAATATCAGAGTGAGTTAACAAAGTACGAAAAAAAGTAGTTAATTTTTAAGGGAAAAAAGCGTAGTTTCTAAGTGTTTTTTAGTGAGGATATTAAATTTGAATATCAGAGTGAGTTAACAAAGTACGAAAAAAAGTAGTTAAATTTTTAAGGGAAAAAAGCGTAGTTTCTAAGTGTTTTTTAGTGAGGATATTAAATTTGAATATCAGAGTGAGTTAACAAAGTACGAAAAAAAGTAGTTAAATTTTTAAGGGAAAAAAGCGTAGTTTCTAAGTGTTTTTTAGTGAGGATATTAAATTTGAATATCAGAGTGAGTTAACAAAGTACGAAAAAGAGTAGTTAAATTTTTTAAGGGAAAAAAGCGTAGTTTCTAAGTGTTTTTTAGTGAGGATATTAAATTTGAATATCAGAGTGAGTTAACAAAGTACGAAAAAAAGTAGTGTAATTTTTAAGGGAAAAAAGCGTAGTTTTTGAAGTGTTTTTTAGTGAGGATATTAAATTTGAATATCAGAGTGAGTTAACAAAGTACGAAAAAAAGTAGTTAAATTTTTAAGGGAAAAAAGCGTAGTTTCTAAGTGTTTTTTAGTGAGGATATTAAATTTGAATATCAGAGTGAGTTAACAAAGTACGAAAAAAAGTAGTTAAATTTTTAAGGGAAAAAAGCGTAGTTTCTAAGTGTTTTTTAGTGAGGATATTAAATTTGAATATCAGAGTGAGTTAACAAAGTACGAAAAAAAGTAGTTAAATTTTTAAGGGAAAAAAGCGTAGTTTCTAAGTGTTTTTTAGTGAGGATATTAAATTTGAATATCAGAGTGAGTTAACAAAGTACGAAAAAAAGTAGTTAAATTTTTAAGGGAAAAAAGCGTAGTTTCTAAGTGTTTTTTAGTGAGGATATTAAATTTGAATATCAGAGTGAGTTAACAAAGTACGAAAAAAATTAGTTAAATTTTTAAGGGAAAAAAGCGTAGTTTCTAAGTGTTTTTTAGTGAGGATATTAAATTTGAATATCAGAGTGAGTTAACAAAGTACGAAAAAAAGTAGTGTAATTTTTAAGGGAAAAAAGCGTAGTTTCTAAGTGTTTTTTAGTGAGGATATTAAATTTGAATATCAGAGTGAGTTAACAAAGTACGAAAAAAAGTAGTTAAATTTTTAAGGGAAAAAAGCGTAGTTTCTAAGTGTTTTTTAGTGAGGATATTAAATTTGAATATCAGAGTGAGTTAACAAAGTACGAAAAAAAGTAGTTAAATTTTTAAGGGAAAAAAGCGTAGTTTCTAAGTGTTTTTTAGTGAGGATATTAAATTTGAATATCAGAGTGAGTTAACAAAGTACGAAAAAAAGTAGTTAAATTTTTAAGGGAAAAAAGCGTAGTTTCTAAGTGTTTTTTAGTGAGGATATTAAATTTGAATATCAGAGTGAGTTAACAAAGTACGAAAAAAAGTAGTTAAATTTTTAAGGGAAAAAAGCGTAGTTTCTAAGTGTTTTTTAGTGAGGATATTAAATTTGAATATCAGAGTGAGTTAACAAAGTACGAAAAAAAGTAGTTAAATTTTTAAGGGAAAAAAGCGTAGTTTCTAAGTGTTTTTTAGTGAGGATATTAAATTTGAATATCAGAGTGAGTTAACAAAGTACGAAAAAAAGTAGTGTAATTTTTAAGGGAAAAAAGCGTAGTTTTTGAAGTGTTTTTTAGTGAGGATATTAAATTTGAATATCAGAGTGAGTTAAGGGAAAAAAGCGTAGTTTCTAAGTGTTTTTTAGTGAGGATATTAAATTTGAATACAGAGTGAAAAAAGTACGAAAAAAAGTTTTTAAATTTTTAAGGGAAAAAAGCGTAGTTTCTAAGTGTTTTTTAGTGAGGATATTAAATTTGAATATCAGAGTGAGTTAACAAAGTACGAAAAAAAGTAGTTAAATTTTTAAGGGAAAAAAGCGTAGTTTCTAAGTGTTTTTTAGTGAGGATATTAAATTTGAATATCAGAGTGAGTTAACAAAGTACGAAAAAAAGTAGTTAAATTTTTAAGGGAAAAAAGCGTAGTTTCTAAGTGTTTTTTAGTGAGGATATTAAATTTGAATATCAGAGTGAGTTAACAAAGTACGAAAAAAAGTAGTGTAATTTTTAAGGGAAAAAAGCGTAGTTTCTAAGTGTTTTTTAGTGAGGATATTAAATTTGAATATCAGAGTGAGTTAACAAAGTACGAAAAAAAGTAGTTTAAATTTTTAAGGGAAAAAAGCGTAGTTTCTAAGTGTTTTTTAGTGAGGATATTAAATTTGAATATCAGAGTGAGTTAACAAAGTACGAAAAAAAGTAGTGTAATTTTTTAAGGGAAAAAAGCGTAGTTTCTAAGTGTTTTTTAGTGAGGATATTAAATTTGAATATCAGAGTGAGTTAACAAAGTACGAAAAAAAGTAGTTAAATTTTTAAGGGAAAAAAGCGTAGTTTCTAAGTGTTTTTTAGTGAGGATATTAAATTTGAATATCAGAGTGAGTTAACAAAGTACGAAAAAAAGTAGTGTAATTTTTAAGGGAAAAAAGCGTAGTTTCTAAGTGTTTTTTAGTGAGGATATTAAATTTGAATATCAGAGTGAGTTAACAAAGTACGAAAAAAAGTAGTTAAATTTTTAAGGGAAAAAAGCGTAGTTTCTAAGTGTTTTTTAGTGAGGATATTAAATTTGAATATCAGAGTGAGTTAACAAAGTACGAAAAAAAGTAGTTAATTTTTTAAGGGAAAAAAGCGTAGTTTCTAAGTGTTTTTTAGTGAGGATATTAAATTTGAATATCAGAGTGAGTTAACAAAGTACGAAAAAAAGTAGTTAAATTTTTAAGGGAAAAAAGCGTAGTTTCTAAGTGTTTTTTAGTGAGGATATTAAATTTGAATATCAGAGTGAGTTAACAAAGTACGAAAAAAAGTAGTTAAATTTTTAAGGGAAAAAAGCGTAGTTTCTAAGTGTTTTTTAGTGAGGATATTAAATTTGAATATCAGAGTGAGTTAACAAAGTACGAAAAAAAGTAGTTAAATTTTTAAGGGAAAAAAGCGTAGTTTCTAAGTGTTTTTTAGTGAGGATATTAAATTTGAATATCAGAGTGAGTTAACAAAGTACGAAAAAAAGTAGTTAAATTTTTAAGGGAAAAAAGCGTAGTTTCTAAGTGTTTTTTAGTGAGGATATTAAATTTGAATATCAGAGTGAGTTAACAAAGTACGAAAAAAAGTAGTGTAATTTTTAAGGGAAAAAAGCGTAGTTTCTAAGTGTTTTTTAGTGAGGATATTAAATTTGAATATCAGAGTGAGTTAACAAAGTACGAAAAAAAGTAGTTAAATTTTTAAGGGAAAAAAGCGTAGTTTCTAAGTGTTTTTTAGTGAGGATATTAAATTTGAATATCAGAGTGAGTTAACAAAGTACGAAAAAAAGTAGTTAATTTTTTAAGGGAAAAAAGCGTAGTTTCTAAGTGTTTTTTAGTGAGGATATTAAATTTGAATATCAGAGTGAGTTAACAAAGTACGAAAAAAAGTAGTGTAATTTTTAAGGGAAAAAAGCGTAGTTTCTAAGTGTTTTTTAGTGAGGATATTAAATTTGAATATCAGAGTGAGTTAACAAAGTACGAAAAAAAGTAGTTAAATTTTTAAGGGAAAAAAGCGTAGTTTCTAAGTGTTTTTTAGTGAGGATATTAAATTTGAATATCAGAGTGAGTTAACAAAGTACGAAAAAAAGTAGTGTAATTTTTAAGGGAAAAAAGCGTAGTTTCTAAGTGTTTTTTAGTGAGGATATTAAATTTGAATATCAGAGTGAGTTAACAAAGTACGAAAAAAAGTAGTTAAATTTTTTAAGGGAAAAAAGCGTAGTTTCTAAGTGTTTTTTAGTGAGGATATTAAATTTGAATATCAGAGTGAGTTAACAAAGTACGAAAAAAAGTAGTTAAATTTTTAAGGGAAAAAAGCGTAGTTTCTAAGTGTTTTTTAGTGAGGATATTAAATTTGAATATCAGAGTGAGTTAACAAAGTACGAAAAAAAGTAGTTAAATTTTTAAGGGAAAAAAGCGTAGTTTCTAAGTGTTTTTTAGTGAGGATATTAAATTTGAATATCAGAGTGAGTTAACAAAGTACGAAAAAAAGTAGTTAAATTTTTAAGGGAAAAAAGCGTAGTTTCTAAGTGTTTTTTAGTGAGGATATTAAATTTGAATATCAGAGTGAGTTAACAAAGTACGAAAAAAAGTAGTTAATTTTTAAGGGAAAAAAGCGTAGTTTCTAAGTGTTTTTTAGTGAGGATATTAAATTTGAATATCAGAGTGAGTTAACAAAGTACGAAAAAAAGTAGTTAAATTTTTTAAGGGAAAAAAGCGTAGTTTCTAAGTGTTTTTTAGTGAGGATATTAAATTTGAATATCAGAGTGAGTTAACAAAGTACGAAAAAAAGTAGTTAAATTTTTAAGGGAAAAAAGCGTAGTTTCTAAGTGTTTTTTAGTGAGGATATTAAATTTGAATATCAGAGTGAGTTAACAAAGTACGAAAAAAAGTAGTTAATTTTTAAGGGAAAAAAGCGTAGTTTCTAAGTGTTTTTTAGTGAGGATATTAAATTTGAATATCAGAGTGAGTTAACAAAGTACGAAAAAAAGTAGTGTAAATTTTTAAGGGAAAAAAGCGTAGTTTCTAAGTGTTTTTTAGTGAGGATATTAAATTTGAATATCAGAGTGAGTTAACAAAGTACGAAAAAAAGTAGTTAAATTTTTAAGGGAAAAAAGCGTAGTTTCTAAGTGTTTTTTAGTGAGGATATTAAATTTGAATATCAGAGTGAGTTAACAAAGTACGAAAAAAAGTAGTTAAATTTTTAAGGGAAAAAAGCGTAGTTTCTAAGTGTTTTTTAGTGAGGATATTAAATTTGAATATCAGAGTGAGTTAACAAAGTACGAAAAAAAGTAGTTAAATTTTTAAGGGAAAAAAGCGTAGTTTCTAAGTGTTTTTTAGTGAGGATATTAAATTTGAATATCAGAGTGAGTTAACAAAGTACGAAAAAAAGTAGTTAAATTTTTAAGGGAAAAAAGCGTAGTTTCTAAGTGTTTTTTAGTGAGGATATTAAATTTGAATATCAGAGTGAGTTAACAAAGTACGAAAAAAAGTAGTTAAATTTTTAAGGGAAAAAAGCGTAGTTTCTAAGTGTTTTTTAGTGAGGATATTAAATTTGAATATCAGAGTGAGTTAACAAAGTACGAAAAAAAGTAGTGTAATTTTTAAGGGAAAAAAGCGTAGTTTCTAAGTGTTTTTTAGTGAGGATATTAAATTTGAATATCAGAGTGAGTTAACAAAGTACGAAAAAAAGTAGTTAAATTTTTAAGGGAAAAAAGCGTAGTTTCTAAGTGTTTTTTAGTGAGGATATTAAATTTGAATATCAGAGTGAGTTAACAAAGTACGAAAAAAAGTAGTTAATTTTTAAGGGAAAAAAGCGTAGTTTCTAAGTGTTTTTTAGTGAGGATATTAAATTTGAATATCAGAGTGAGTTAACAAAGTACGAAAAAAAGTAGTTAAATTTTTTAAGGGAAAAAAGCGTAGTTTCTAAGTGTTTTTTAGTGAGGATATTAAATTTGAATATCAGAGTGAGTTAACAAAGTACGAAAAAAAGTAGTTAAATTTTTAAGGGAAAAAAGCGTAGTTTCTAAGTGTTTTTTAGTGAGGATATTAAATTTGAATATCAGAGTGAGTTAACAAAGTACGAAAAAAAGTAGTGTAAATTTTTAAGGGAAAAAAGCGTAGTTTCTAAGTGTTTTTTAGTGAGGATATTAAATTTGAATATCAGAGTGAGTTAACAAAGTACGAAAAAAAGTAGTTTAAATTTTTAAGGGAAAAAAGCGTAGTTTCTAAGTGTTTTTTAGTGAGGATATTAAATTTGAATATCAGAGTGAGTTAACAAAGTACGAAAAAAAGTAGTTAAATTTTTTAAGGGAAAAAAGCGTAGTTTCTAAGTGTTTTTTAGTGAGGATATTAAATTTGAATATCAGAGTGAGTTAACAAAGTACGAAAAAAAGTAGTTAAATTTTTAAGGGAAAAAAGCGTAGTTTCTAAGTGTTTTTTAGTGAGGATATTAAATTTGAATATCAGAGTGAGTTAACAAAGTACGAAAAAAAGTAGTGTAAATTTTTTAAGGGAAAAAAGCGTAGTTTCTAAGTGTTTTTTAGTGAGGATATTAAATTTGAATATCAGAGTGAGTTAACAAAGTACGAAAAAAAGTAGTGTAATTTTTAAGGGAAAAAAGCGTAGTTTCTAAGTGTTTTTTAGTGAGGATATTAAATTTGAATATCAGAGTGAGTTAACAAAGTACGAAAAAAAGTAGTGTAAATTTTTAAGGGAAAAAAGCGTAGTTTCTAAGTGTTTTTTAGTGAGGATATTAAATTTGAATATCAGAGTGAGTTAACAAAGTACGAAAAAAAGTAGTTAAATTTTTAAGGGAAAAAAGCGTAGTTTCTAAGTGTTTTTTAGTGAGGATATTAAATTTGAATATCAGAGTGAGTTAACAAAGTACGAAAAAAAGTAGTTAAATTTTTTAAGGGAAAAAAGCGTAGTTTCTAAGTGTTTTTTAGTGAGGATATTAAATTTGAATATCAGAGTGAGTTAACAAAGTACGAAAAAAAGTAGTGTAAATTTTTTAAGGGAAAAAAGCGTAGTTTCTAAGTGTTTTTTAGTGAGGATATTAAATTTGAATATCAGAGTGAGTTAACAAAGTACGAAAAAAAGTAGTTAAATTTTTAAGGGAAAAAAGCGTAGTTTCTAAGTGTTTTTTAGTGAGGATATTAAATTTGAATATCAGAGTGAGTTAACAAAGTACGAAAAAAAGTAGTTAAATTTTTAAGGGAAAAAAGCGTAGTTTCTAAGTGTTTTTTAGTGAGGATATTAAATTTGAATATCAGAGTGAGTTAACAAAGTACGAAAAAAAGTAGTTAATTTTTAAGGGAAAAAAGCGTAGTTTCTAAGTGTTTTTTAGTGAGGATATTAAATTTGAATATCAGAGTGAGTTAACAAAGTACGAAAAAAAGTAGTTAAATTTTTTAAGGGAAAAAAGCGTAGTTTCTAAGTGTTTTTTAGTGAGGATATTAAATTTGAATATCAGAGTGAGTTAACAAAGTACGAAAAAAAGTAGTAGTGAGGATATTAAATTTTATCAGAGGAAAAAAGAAAAAAAGTAGTTTTTAAGGGAAAAAAGTGTTTTTTTTAGTGAGGATATTAAATTTGAATATCAGAGTGAGTTAACAAAGTACGAAAAAAAGTAGTTAAATTTTTAAGGGAAAAAAGCGTAGTTTCTAAGTGTTTTTTAGTGAGGATATTAAATTTGAATATCAGAGTGAGTTAACAAAGTACGAAAAAAAGTAGTTAAATTTTTAAGGGAAAAAAGCGTAGTTTCTAAGTGTTTTTTAGTGAGGATATTAAATTTGAATATCAGAGTGAGTTAACAAAGTACGAAAAAAAGTAGTTAAATTTTTAAGGGAAAAAAGCGTAGTTTCTAAGTGTTTTTTAGTGAGGATATTAAATTTGAATATCAGAGTGAGTTAACAAAGTACGAAAAAAAGTAGTGTAAATTTTTTAAGGGAAAAAAGCGTAGTTTCTAAGTGTTTTTTAGTGAGGATATTAAATTTGAATATCAGAGTGAGTTAACAAAGTACGAAAAAAAGTAGTTAAATTTTTAAGGGAAAAAAGCGTAGTTTCTAAGTGTTTTTTAGTGAGGATATTAAATTTGAATATCAGAGTGAGTTAACAAAGTACGAAAAAAAGTAGTTAATTTTTTAAGGGAAAAAAGCGTAGTTTCTAAGTGTTTTTTAGTGAGGATATTAAATTTGAATATCAGAGTGAGTTAACAAAGTACGAAAAAAAGTAGTGTAATTTTTAAGGGAAAAAAGCGTAGTTTCTAAGTGTTTTTTAGTGAGGATATTAAATTTGAATATCAGAGTGAGTTAACAAAGTACGAAAAAAAGTAGTTAAATTTTTAAGGGAAAAAAGCGTAGTTTCTAAGTGTTTTTTAGTGAGGATATTAAATTTGAATATCAGAGTGAGTTAACAAAGTACGAAAAAAAGTAGTGTAAATTTTTAAGGGAAAAAAGCGTAGTTTCTAAGTGTTTTTTAGTGAGGATATTAAATTTGAATATCAGAGTGAGTTAACAAAGTACGAAAAAAAGTAGTTAAATTTTTAAGGGAAAAAAGCGTAGTTTCTAAGTGTTTTTTAGTGAGGATATTAAATTTGAATATCAGAGTGAGTTAACAAAGTACGAAAAAAAGTAGTGTAAATTTTTAAGGGAAAAAAGCGTAGTTTCTAAGTGTTTTTTAGTGAGGATATTAAATTTGAATATCAGAGTGAGTTAACAAAGTACGAAAAAAAGTAGTGTAAATTTTTAAGGGAAAAAAGCGTAGTTTCTAAGTGTTTTTTAGTGAGGATATTAAATTTGAATATCAGAGTGAGTTAACAAAGTACGAAAAAAAGTAGTGTAATTTTTAAGGGAAAAAAGCGTAGTTTCTAAGTGTTTTTTAGTGAGGATATTAAATTTGAATATCAGAGTGAGTTAACAAAGTACGAAAAAAAGTAGTTAAATTTTTAAGGGAAAAAAGCGTAGTTTCTAAGTGTTTTTTAGTGAGGATATTAAATTTGAATATCAGAGTGAGTTAACAAAGTACGAAAAAAAGTAGTTTAATTTTTAAGGGAAAAAAGCGTAGTTTCTAAGTGTTTTTTAGTGAGGATATTAAATTTGAATATCAGAGTGAGTTAACAAAGTACGAAAAAAAGTAGTGTAAATTTTTAAGGGAAAAAAGCGTAGTTTCTAAGTGTTTTTTAGTGAGGATATTAAATTTGAATATCAGAGTGAGTTAACAAAGTACGAAAAAAAGTAGTTAAATTTTTAAGGGAAAAAAGCGTAGTTTCTAAGTGTTTTTTAGTGAGGATATTAAATTTGAATATCAGAGTGAGTTAACAAAGTACGAAAAAAAGTAGTGTAATTTTTAAGGGAAAAAAGCGTAGTTTCTAAGTGTTTTTTAGTGAGGATATTAAATTTGAATATCAGAGTGAGTTAACAAAGTACGAAAAAAAGTAGTTAAATTTTTAAGGGAAAAAAGCGTAGTTTCTAAGTGTTTTTTAGTGAGGATATTAAATTTGAATATCAGAGTGAGTTAACAAAGTACGAAAAAAAGTAGTGTAATTTTTTAAGGGAAAAAAGCGTAGTTTCTAAGTGTTTTTTAGTGAGGATATTAAATTTGAATATCAGAGTGAGTTAACAAAGTACGAAAAAAAGTAGTGTAATTTTTAAGGGAAAAAAGCGTAGTTTCTAAGTGTTTTTTAGTGAGGATATTAAATTTGAATATCAGAGTGAGTTAACAAAGTACGAAAAAAAGTAGTTAAATTTTTAAGGGAAAAAAGCGTAGTTTCTAAGTGTTTTTTAGTGAGGATATTAAATTTGAATATCAGAGTGAGTTAACAAAGTACGAAAAAAAGTAGTTAAATTTTTAAGGGAAAAAAGCGTAGTTTCTAAGTGTTTTTTAGTGAGGATATTAAATTTGAATATCAGAGTGAGTTAACAAAGTACGAAAAAAAGTAGTGTAAATTTTTAAGGGAAAAAAGCGTAGTTTCTAAGTGTTTTTTAGTGAGGATATTAAATTTGAATATCAGAGTGAGTTAACAAAGTACGAAAAAAAGTAGTTAAATTTTTAAGGGAAAAAAGCGTAGTTTCTAAGTGTTTTTTAGTGAGGATATTAAATTTGAATATCAGAGTGAGTTAACAAAGTACGAAAAAAAGTAGTTAAATTTTTTAAGGGAAAAAAGCGTAGTTTCTAAGTGTTTTTTAGTGAGGATATTAAATTTGAATATCAGAGTGAGTTAACAAAGTACGAAAAAAAGTAGTGTAATTTTTAAGGGAAAAAAGCGTAGTTTCTAAGTGTTTTTTAGTGAG